>CAAKHC010011103.1:0-11621 GCA_901007825.1 Macroramphosus scolopax
TGTGTGTGTATAACAGTATGATACAGGGTGCAGGGAGATTGGAAGCGATGTTGGAAGGGGTTTGCTGTGTGCCACACACACACACACACACACATCAGCACATGTATTTACTCCAGAATTGCTGTAATTAAATTCTCCTTTTTTTCCCAAAAGGTTTGAGGTACTTCAAGATGAAGGAGTGTCTCAATCTAAGAAACTGAAACAAGAGACATTTATATTCATGGCCAACTTGTCCCGCACACACACACACACACACACACACTCACTATTCAAGAGTAAATGTCGACATATGCCAGCAAAGGGCGAGTGGGGAGGATAACCGCTACAAAACTAACACTGCTTAATGGCTTTCTATTCTCTCCTGTTTCAGTCGGGAGCCTCCTTTAGCCGGGTGCTTAGTCTCGGCTCTGTAAAACACTCCCTTCTCTTTTCTCCTCGCCTCTCCCCCTCCCTCCGCATCCCCATGCTCTTAAGAAAGGTCCTGTCCCGGGCCAGCAGAATTGTGGCCGACCTTTCACCTGTGCTCGCTAATTACAGCAACCATGGCGACGCTTCGAGTACCTTGACGTCCTGGTATCCCAAAAAAAAGTGAGCGTGTGTGCACACACAAAGAAGCAAAACACACAAGCGCGCACACACATTCCAAAATGCACCAGCACACAGATACGTACATGTACGAAGACATTGTGACACACTGAGTCACACACACACACTGTTCCAGCTTGCTTGTTCACCAAAGTCATTTAATTGGGGTCTACTCTCAGTCCTCAATGGCTGGATTCATCTGACCCAGCTATTATAATACAGACCCCAGAGCCCTCCCACCTCCGTCTCCTCATCCCCATCGCCCATACTCAGCCACCAAATCCTCCTCCACCTTGCTCATTCCCTCCTTTTATTTTGTGAGAAGACGGAGAGGCGAGTCAGGTTGCACGAATCATAAAACCTCTCTATACACTTGCATGCTTTACGATACCACCTGTGGTCCCACTATAGCGATACATCTAACTGCAGCTAGTCATATGTAGAGCTGCTGCATTTATAATTTGAAGTTTTATATGGCAGGGGGCTTTTAGGAGCCGAAGATGGATTCCTGTTAGGTACACAAGATGTGACCCTGGAATTTTTAACCTGCTACGGCAACAGGAACATAAACAACCGCACGCCTTCATCCGTCTTTATGGCTTTAAGTGACTGTCAGTTTGCCTTCCTGTGTTTAGAGAGCGACAGCACACAGAGCCGAGTGCGTGCGACTTGATAACATGCAGCATCCCTTGAGTCAAGAGAAAACTAGATCAAGCACATGCATGTTTGGTTTTTTTACGTTTTGTGTATGTGCACTCACATGCTATCAGTATCTAACAGGTGGAAGAGTCTGGCTGCTGTTCTCTGGAACAGCTCAGGAAACAAATGGCATCTTTCCCTCCAAAAGCAGGGGTAGGCCAGATGTACCGCGGGTCTGTTTCAAGAGCTGAAGACACAATTATACGGGAAAGCAGCGGTGATGACTGTGCCAAGGGGGAGGACTAGAGGGGGGGCAGAGAGACCGTAACACAGGAAACCACCAGGGAAGCCATAAAGAGGATAACAGAGAGGTGGAAGAATTATCAGCGGTGGAAAAAATTGATTGAGATGGGAGTCTCGATTTTCCTCGTGGGTGAGTTCTTTGGGATCAGTTATGAATGTTACACACTCTCTTTCGCTTTCCCTCTTTATAACTCTCTCTCTCTGCATCCCCCCAAAACACACACACATACACACACACACACACATTCAAGCAGGCTTGTTAAGCTGGGAATTCCTCATGGCACTGTGCACTCTTGTGTGCGACAGGCAGAGCTTGCATTATGCATGTCCCACACACACTGTCTCTTTACATGGGTCAGTGCCACATACATGCACACGTATACACACTCGTGCACACACGGACAAATGGAAATACATGAATGCATGCACAAAGTGGCCTGCAGACGCCCAAGCCTTTAGTCAAATGCCAGGAAAGCTGCATCAAGGGATAAAAAAAAACCCTCACACACAAACACCTTGCTCCCAGACATTGTGCTTCCCTCAGAACTGTGGCATCCAGCGGCTCCGCTAACACCCTGCTCCCTCTACTTTTCATTTCAGATAGAGAGATATGAGGGAGAGGAAGAATGTGAGGTTTACCGACAGAGGGCTGGCATGAAAGCAGATAGGGAAACGAGATGCTTGAACTGAAAAATAAATAATTGCTGAGTGATTCATCCTTAACCAGAGGAAAGGAACGAAAGAAAAATGACAAAGCAAGAACAAAAGCCACCATTACCCACAGCCCCCATTTCTCTATTGCCTTAACTCCACCCAGCCTGGCTTTTTATCCTTTGCTCTTTCTGCTTCTAACAACCAGGTATATCGCTCTCAGCCTCCTCTTTTATCTTTGTTTGAGCGTATCTGTCTTCTCCTAGCCTATATCCTGTGCTATCCATTTTTCTCTCTTATCTTTGCAAATCCATGTTGTGCCGCTGTTCTCTTATGTGCTTCACTTCACATCTCTCCACTCTCCCTCACTTCCCCTCAGTTTGACATCACCCCTCTCTCAGCATTACTGAATGTCCTCTTTCTCCTTCTCTATTGTGCTGACAGCAGAGCCAAAAGAGGCACACACTGTGTGTGTGTGTGTGTGTGTGTAGGCTTGTAAGTGTGTATACATTTGTGTGTGTCAGTGATGCAGCTCTGACCCTCTAATCAGTGTGAGGAGAAACAGAGGAGGACTTGTGCTGCCCAGCGGGGTCAGAGGCCGTGTAGAGTCAGCCATTACCCTCTTTCACCGACACACACACACACAATTCCTGGGCTTTACGCCCAGTGAGGCATCTGCCTCTGAACGGGCACACACACACACACACACACACACACACACACACACACACACACACACACACACACACACACACACACACACACACACACACACACACACACACACACACACACACACACACACACACACACACACCTTCTATCCTTGTGAGGACATTCATTGACATAATGTTCCATTAGCCCATCAACATTCACAACTGGGCGTGTACTCTCAAACCAAACCAGGAAATCTAAAACTAACCTTAACCATGTATCACCATGCATCACCCCAACCGCCCCCCACCAACCCCCACTGCCCTTTGAGTGTGTGTCAGAACGGGAGGACAGGGTACAATGTCCTCACTTTCCAAAAATGTTCCCACTGCCAAGGTCAGCAAGTCCAATTGGTCTACACAAGGTAGATACACTAGTGACACACACACGCACACACATTCACACACACACACACACACACACGCACACATAGAATAGATAGCAGAGACTGAGCCTATCGGTATCTCTGCACTGTTTGACTGCTCCAACCCCGGGTCCTCTTATCAGCTGCTTCTCATCTATCACAGCCTTACGGACACAACTCTCACTTTCTAAACATACACACACACAAACAAGCACACACACACACACACACACACACACACACACACACAAACACATAAGCACACCCTTCTTAGCAGGCTATTTCAGGTTGGGCTGCAGCTACTCCAGCAGACTGCATTAGTGTAGCAACGTTGTGTAAATAACATACAGTACAAATCATCTACTTGCACATATTAAATAGCTGTTAGTTTACCAGAGTCTATACTAACATAGTCTGCACTAACAGTGTACATTACACACGACCACTGCACATTCACAGAATACGACATGTCTAAAAGTGAAGTGTTTTGAATGATCAGGTTAAATCTACTGTTTTAAAACTATATAATTATATGTTCATATATTCAAGTGTAATGTAAATATTGTGTGGACTGCATTGAAATATTCCAAATCACAGCAGGAACAATGTGCTTCCTGGTGTGTGAATTTTGGCTCGTCGCATACCTTTCCCTCGGTGCACTTGTCAACTTCCACTCTGTGCTTGCAACTCAACAATTAGGATGACATGGCTTGTTAGGTTTCAGGGTTAATGGCTTGGGCCAAAAATGATGGCTATTAAGCCAACGAGACTTAAAACCAATTAAGCTCGATGCAGCGTCCTGCCCTGATGGGAGCAGAGCGGAGCCAGTGCTTCATCGTACGATGAGCTGGCAGGAGGAGGAATGATATCAGTTATGGAGGCTGCAGTTACCGTTACTGTCGTCATTGTCCGACCGTGTGCATTCTAATCACCCATATGCTCACGTTGAAAATACAGTATCCTTTTGTTTTCCTTCTAATCCTATCATCTCTCCTGTCCTCTGTTGTTCAGTCATCGTCCTCCTGCACCTATCTCCCCCCTTTGTCCAGCCGCCCCCTAAAAAAAAATCTCCCTCTCTCTTGTCCTTCGCCGTGTGACGGTCCCACACTGTTCCCTATAGACAGAAAGAAAGGCCAGCTTAACATTGTAGCAGCTTGGCAACCAGTCACTAAAGAGGGGGGGTGTAAAAAATAAAAAAAAAAGCCCTGTGTTTTCCCTTGAGCCTCTTCTTCCCTCCATCCCTGACCCCCGTCTCTCTACCCTCTCTCTGTCTCTCTGATTCTCTCCTCTAAGCTGGCTGATGGCGATGGGGTCGGGGACCCTGGCTGAGTGGAACTCATTACAGACTCCCTTCATTTCCATTCTGAGTGGGGCCTGTAGAGAGACTGCGCACCGGGGCATTGAGGTGCACTCGCACAGGGAACAGGGCGAACACATTGAGCAAGACACCACTTATGAAGAGTGACGGCCAACAGAAACAGCCTTTAATACCCCAACAGAGGAGGAAGAAGAGAGGGGGAAGGGAGAGCACGCCGACCGAGAGAAAAGGAAGAGGGATGGAGAGGAGCGAAAGAGCAAGGCGAGGAAATAGCGGGACAAGGCAGAGAGCAGAGCAAACTGTGGGGCTGACACAACAAGAAGGCTTGTTTAATAAACATGAGCTGAGGCCCAGTGCAATTGAGCTCTACAACGGGAAGCTTATGCATATGAGAACAGACCTAATGACTAAATGGAGTGGATAGAGAAAAGAAAAGAAAAGAGAGGAGGGAGAGATTAAAGAGGGAGTGGAAAGTCGAGGCAAGGGAGTGGTGTTCAAGTGTCTGTGATGGAGTGTAAATAAAGGAGTTTCTCTGTTGTGCACAGAAAGACTTTGTTAAACACAACACAGGAGGAGAACTAAGCAGAGCGCAGGTTTACCCATCATGCAGCTGTGCAGGATCACGCCAAAGAAACAATGCCAAAGGGCACAGCTTGTATGTGTTTACGTAAGAAGTTTAATTGATATTTTTCTTGCACTGCTAAGATTCTTTGTGACGGAGAAATACTTTATTTCATATATCGGCTTCAAGCAGAGTGATGATGGAAGGTAGACTAGACAAACTCTGGTGTGTGTTTAAGCATGTCATCAGCCACAAATCAACAAACATCTGGCTAATTTCCTCCAATTACAGAGCAGTATTTGTGCATCAGTGAGTTGCATTACTGATAAGGGGCCCCGAGCGTTAAGCAAGGAGGAGGTTTAAAGGCAATTTGATGGTGTGTGTGCAAGAGATGGGTCCAGGCTTTTGGAGGAAGAAAGCTGTTTACCTGGAACAGAGGATTATGGGACAACTCCCTATGGCATGTTGGAAGCTGTGGGGGTCTGGGAGGGCTGGGCCTTAAATCAGTTTAGGGAACAGTCACACCTCAAAAAAGTCCCTTACCACTTCTGTCTCCCAGCTTTCTCCCTCTGTGCCTGTCTGCACATAAACATCCACACACACTCTTCACAACCCCAAAAAATATTCATCTCCTCTGCATTCCAGATTGCAAAACGTTGTAAGTCACGGTTAACTTTCCAAACTTAATCTACCAAACACGTTTTCATTTTCTCCCGGCAGAAATCACTCTTTTTGCCTTTTTTTTTTCCTCACAAAATTGCTAAAAAAACAGGATTCAAAGTCGCACGTTTGAAAGTGTAAACCTGCAGAAAATTCCTGATAGACAGCAAACAACAAACAGCTAAATCATAATAATACAAACTGGATGCTTTGAGCTAAGACGCCTGCTGCGTTAATTTATTAGTGCATCCTTTGGTTTCTGCAAACTTTAAAAAGTTCATCATTTAAAATGCTACAAAAAGTAAATTGTCAACTTATTAAGAACGAGCAACAACCTCAGAGGTCTTTCCACAAGAATCAACCAGGGGAAGAAATGCATGTAGCTTTGCAATCATGCAGTTAAATCCATGATATGGAAACAACACATGAATTAGAGATCGGAGAGACTCTTTGTCCATCGTCCGTGTGAAGTGATTGAAGGCTTTGTCTTCATCACATCAGTAACATTGTCTTTCCCGTTATGACGAGGGACCGCGGCAAAATGCTGCATTGAGATCAGAGTGAGGAGGAGAACCGTGGGTGACGGCCAAAAAGAACACTCCTACTCTAAATTGGGACAGTCTGTTGGCAGCGTGAAGTCTGCGTGTGCGTTATTGTGTGTAAAAAAAAAAAAATAATACAAC
Source organism: Macroramphosus scolopax (assembly GCA_901007825.1). Lineage (NCBI taxonomy): Eukaryota > Metazoa > Chordata > Actinopteri > Syngnathiformes > Centriscidae > Macroramphosus > Macroramphosus scolopax. The sequence continues at coordinate 6,480 of CAAKHC010011103.1, forward strand.
TGCTTCTGTTCCTGTGTTTTGTTTTATAAGTATGCATTCCACACTTCCCCCGTCCAGAGACCGTGGGTGGATTTATTCTTCGCGGGTGTGTCTATTTGTGTTGATAATTTGATTTAAATATCAAATTCGCACTGTTGATGCGAGCTGCCGTGGGTATTTCTCTCAGTGTGAGTGTGAGTGAGGGTGTGTGTGTGTGCCACACTGAGTTTAATTAGCCGGCTCGGTGCTCGCGGGGCCGTGGTCAGACAGGGCTACGAGGTGGTGAATGGGAGCAGGTGGCCTCTGCTACTTCAGGGAGCCAGAGTCCGGCCCACACAGCCCTGGCCTTGACTGATGGGGACAGAGGGCTTACCTGCATGCCTCTCTGAGCCAGAGGAAGCTGGAGGATTGTAATCACTAATCGCTAACATGCTGCCTTTTTTTCCCTGCTTGGCCTATCCTCTGCACACCGGGGAGGGTGAAGCCTTTGGAAGAGGGGATTCTTTGTCCTTTAAGCAAATCAAACCTGGACACTGTAAAACCGCCATAGCAGGGGCTCAGAGGGAAGACTTGGTCAAGAGCTGATAGCAATATAATGGCCCATATAAAGACCAGGGGAGAGAAGGACACAGGCGATTGAGTGCCAGGTGGCAGCAGTGGCATGTCGCTGCCACCTGTCCTGGGGAATATGAACTCGCTCCTCCTGTTCGCTCACTATGGGATGACACTGGCTCGCTGTTTGCCTGGTTGGCTCACTGGCTATCAGCCTGTCCATCTATCCGTCTGTCAGCCTAACTATTAGTCAGTTAGTCAATCTCCCTATCTGTCAGCTTGCACATTAGCCCATTAGTCTTGCCTCTAGCTGCTGCCTTCTCAAACAGCTTGCTAACACCACCTGTATTCATCATCCCCTTTCCACTTTAAGGTCTGTCTCTTCCCTTAATTTATTTCCGTGCCTCTCTTCATCATCCCCGCGCTCTATACCTGCCAGATTTCCTTTCTCCTTCCCTGACTCCTCTTCCTCTCCTTTCTCCCTTCCCCTCCCTGACTCCACTTCGTCCAAGCCCAGCACACACTAACAAGCTTTAGCAACGTGCAAGCTATCATCGCAACCAGTCCTTTCAATTACAGCACCCACACGTGCACACACACACACACACACGCAAGTATATACATGAACAGTGCAATGGAAGACAATCCCTCCAGCAAAACACAAAGAGACAAAAGCTTGTTTCATTCACTGCCAGCTACATTCAACTTCAAACAAGTCCAATCAGCCGTCTCCTAGAAAAGGAAATCACTTGCAAAACCCTGCGTCTGGACTGAAAACTATCTATGATATAGAGGTTGTGCTGCAGGTAACATTTCCTGACACCTAGCTCAGGCAGCAGGAGGCGGTCGGGGAGAAGCACGGCTAGCAAGCCTTGACTGTGTTGGTGTGCGGAGGATAAGAAAAAAAATGTTTGAAAATGCACAAAGACACAGGAGAGTGCACAAACACAATCTCACATGCACATAAACAATCAGTCCAACGCGCACACACATGCACGCACGGAGGACAGCAGAAACTCCTCCTGCCAGCCCTGCACCATCTGTCTCTCTGTCTGTGCTTCACAGCCGTGCCCAAACAGGGCCCCAGCAGAGTCGGTGTGAAATTAGCTGCCTTTGTGGGGCTTTGTCTGCTTGTGCATGTCTGTTTGGGTGTACCAGCAAGCTTGGTTTTGATACGTATTTTAGACCATATTTGTTGTCAGACTGTCAAGAGGTAACCCCATGTTGTTTGTGTATGTAATTGACATGGTGGTGTGACCAAGTAAATCTGAACTAATGCCTATTTCCCCTCATCTCTGACCTCCGAACCGCCGCAGTGACCTTTGACTCTATAAACTCTACCTTGAACAGCCTGCAAGTGAGGTATGCGACTGCGTGCGTCTTTACACACTATTGTCTGGCCAGGCAGTCCCTTGAACATAACTATCCCTGGCTGGCCGTATCTCGCTCCCAGGATGCTCTTTGATATCCACTCAGCACACTGACCCCTTAAGACCTTTGGCCCGACCTCGTGACCTCAGGCTTTCGAGAGCTCGTCCCTCCCCCCTTTCTGCCTACGAATATGTGATAAATCATGTCTTCTCTGACACTGTTCTGGATGCACATGTGTGCACGCACGCACACACACGGATACACACACGCACAGGCACAAACCAATTATCCTTCCCCACATCATCACTTCACACCCCCACATTAATGAGTCTAGAGGTTAAAGGTGGTTGACATTCCTCTCACGTTCCCGTCTTAACATTGTTACTTGGCCAACACGCACACACACACACACACACATACACGGCACACACACGCGCACACACAAGCACTGAGAGTGAAACCACAGAGAAAGCTGTACATGTTCATAACATTGTAGTGAGGTAAATGACGCAAGGTGAACTCCATGACGCCCTTTCAAATCAAACAGAATGTCAAATTGTTCAATGAAGCTCAAAGTGAACACGGATCGGAACATGTTACCACGAGGGGAAAAGAAACACTGCAGTATATTAACAGTTTCAAAGTTGAAGGGGCCTTTAATCGTATTCAATGTGTGGTCTGAAGTTTGTCCAGGGCAGTCTGGGCGGTTGCTAGCCACTGTGATGAAGAATGCTGCTGCCTTGTGACAGATAATCATTGTATTCTTCTCCGCTGCAGAGTCTTGGCCAGGAGACAAACCGTCTGGCAAACAGACAGCTTTACGGCACAGAGCTCAATCAAACTGCCTCTCTGCCCAATGGTAAACACACACACACACACACACACACACAAGCAGCCTTACACACACACACATATTCACGCACATACAGATGGAGCAAGCCCTGAGCCAGCTGAGCCTAACCCAGATTGATGACACCAAACAAATCAGTCTATTGATTTCCCTCACTGCTTACAGGAACATAGCTTTATCAACAGTGACATTTTGATTGTTGCATACTTTACTTACCTAATTAATTCAGAAGGGTTCTAATTCAAATGCCATTAACATTGTTCACTGGTTGATTTCAGCTATTATTCCTACATAGATGAGCAGTAAAGCCAGCAGTTATGACAAAAGGAAGGAACCCTCTGCTCCACTATGCTAAGCGCCCTCTGCTGGACAAAGGAGGTATAACACCATGCTCGAAGGCAGTTGGTCAGGCGTCTCAGCAATTGGTTACTGGTGAGGAGATTGGCAACAGACAAAGTCAAAGCTGATAGGCTCTGCTGCCCTCCCAGGACAACCGATCCTCTCCCAAAGGAGCGATGGGCTTCTCACTAAGAACATAAAAGAGGAGTAATGCTGGGAAAAGGGCTGAGCCAGACCCCGGTGTTGTGTGTGTGTGCAGTATATGGTATGTGTGTGCATGCAGTGAGGTGAGGACTGTCTAGCTTTTTGCTGCCCGGTGAAATTTTAATGAATAGAGGAAATGGGAAAGAACAGGCACTGTGTTCCGATAAGAACATCGCATGAGTGTGTAAGTGTGCGTGTGATGGGGAGTCGTTTCCCTCACTATACTGTGAGCGTATTTCCAATGTGTATATGTGTGTGTGTGTGTGTTCCCAGGCATATGTGTTTCCCCTCTTGTGCCCTCTCATGGCTGACCTCTCAACGTCACCGTCACCTTTGGACCCTGCAACAATTGTCCCCTTGAGGCCCGCTGGCCCCCAAGGGTGGGAGGAGCTGTGTGTGACTGCAGTGGGAGCACGGTCATGGCAGTCTGATCCTGAGCTGAGCTAACGGGATTAGAAGACCCAAGGCTGAGAGGGGAGGAATACCCCCTTGCTGTCGCTTGGGAATCAGGAATGACACTCTGCGTCAGCAGATGCCCTTAAAACTGCAGACAACCATCTTGTGATTCAGAGGTTGCTGGGTTACTCTGTTACACCAGCAGACCAACCCGGAAGGTTACCCCCCTGCGAGTTCTCAGCTGAGCAGGTCAAAAGAAAAAAAAAAGCACACTTAACTCCTTTTATAGCCGTCGAGGAAGCTCCAACTGCTCGTAGTGGCTATAATAAGAAGAGTAATTAAAAGAATTAAAAATGTGCCTGCTAAGAATACTTTCCCTGGATAATACAGAAAGTCTGCGCTAAGTAGATCAGCTGCGAAGTGATCGTTTGAGAGTGATTTTGACCTGCAGAGCTCACGGAGGATGAATCAGCATTTGACAAGCTGAAACCAAATCAAACAACTTCAGACCAGTTTACATGTGGCTCTAATGATGGGTGGCTAAATCACATTGAGTTAATGAATTTAGGGGGTCTCTAATCAAATCTGTGTGTTCTGGCAGCAAGTCTGAGATCCATATGCCTGTGTGTGATTACGGATGAGACCGTGTATCCACAATGCGAGGAAATAAATCCGAGCGGAGCCGGGCGAGGCGAAGAAACCCTGTGTGCATCCTGTGTGCATGCTCCTGATGCAGAAGGAAACAGGGTGTGATTCTTGATTGAACATCTGGCAGCCCAAAGAGTGGAGGTCCACAGTGAACCTATTTAAGTCCCCATAATATCCTCACACTCTCATTACCACCTAGCCTCTGGTGTGCTCGCGTTCGCACGTGTGTGTGTGTGTGTGTGTGTGTGTGTGTGTGTGTGTGTGCCTCTCCCATTATGCTGTGTTTAAACATGAGAGAGCTCTTCGAGACAAGAGAGAGCTGCACGAGGGGATCAAACAGGCATGCAAACACAACACACACAAACACATGCTTATGCATACACAGTCTTAGACACACAAATGCAAAGAGCCACGAAAACATAATACAACCCCCTCCACTGCTGTGATTAATAAAGGTCAATTAGCAATTATAATTTCCATATTTAATCAGTCCCCTGTGGTGTTGCTCTGTGGCCTGAGATTTGACAACTGGCTCTCTTTCCCTCTCTCTCTCCCTTTCCTCTCTCTATCGGCTGCTCTTGCTCTCTAGCTTTTGCTTTATGTCACGCTCCCCTGCTCTCCCCATCTCCTATGTCATTAACATGAGCATCCCTCCCTTCTCCACCTCCTCCTCTGCCAGCCCCTCCTTTCTTATCATGTCATCCCTCAATCCTCCCCCACCTCTCTCTCTCTCTCTCTCTCTCCACCCTCTACGTTTCCTCCCTTCCTCTTTCTATCCTTTCCCTCTCTGGTGAATGCTTCCC
>CAAKHC010011108.1:0-16471 GCA_901007825.1 Macroramphosus scolopax
TAACGGCCAATCGGGGAAATCCCAAATCTATGGATTTAACTGGTTACAGTCCTCCGGAGGCCGGAAAACAGCGCTAAAAAGTAAAAGTGGAACCGCGAGTGGTACGAAAGACAGAACGACAGCGAGACAGACGGTCATTACGAGAGCGATGTCATATACGGTAACAAAATGTACCTGCGGCCAAGAGCCGCCATTACGGTAATTACGGTAGACACAGAGAGAGACAGCACCTGTTGTTGTAGCACCAACCTTGTTGTGAATAAACCCCGTTCATATTGTTTTAAAGAGGACTCCGTCCATCGTTTACAAGGAGACAGTTTGTGAGACATTGTCATGAAGGAAAACAACCGTAGAAATGCATATTGTAGCGGCCCGTCAGTGTGTGTCAAGCTAGGACATTGACTGTGTGTTGGGACTTCCGGGACGTGAGGGGGAAGTGACGTGTGTTGAGGTGTGTGTGGTGCCGGGATGATTGACTGTTCTTACGTGAGTGTTCTTGGTTATACGGAGATATTCCAATAAAGACGGATATAAACCCTCTCTGCCTCCACGTTATGAGACCGTTACAATATGATGCAGCTGTTAAATTAAAGGCATCAATCTGGCAGTAGATCGCTGCCGGTACGTGGCTGGGAGCCACCGGTTAAGTTAGAAAGTTTAAAAGTTTGTGTGTCTGAAACACTATGTGATACAGTCCAGTTTACACAGCATAGTACATGTTCTGTAGCTACTGTTGATAAATGGGAACAGTTGAAAACGTTAATAACGGTAATTAAACATTAAAAAAAACACGGCTTATATATGTACAATTCATTCAATTTAGCTTCTGCGGCTTTTCATGAGGTGCAGCTTATAGTGCGCAAAGTACGGTAGATGGAGGACTCCAGTATTCTCTGCTGCGATTGGTAGTCGTCTCTATTGTTTCACTCCAGGTTAGATCAGTTTAGCAGGGTACCCGCCCACGTCGGGTCGCCAGAGCAGCTCGGCGTAATGAAGTTAACACAAATCGTAGTTTAGGGCGTACTTGCCCTTTAATCAGCCCTTCAGTTCATCGGCTGTCTGAAACAAGATGGCTCTTTAAGGCCCGCCTTCCTAAATGCCCACCTCCTCTGATTGGCCAACTTCCAGAAGCCTGCCAAAGGAAAGTGTCCCAATTCAGCTGCTAACTGCCAGAAGCACCCCAAGTCTTCGTCTCCTCTGAGGATCAAACGATTCTCCGAAATGACCCGTCATGACTGGAAACCGTTGATGTGTGTGGTACCATTTGACGACGCCATGAACTGACCAATCAGAGCAGGAGGCGGGGCTTAAAAGGACAAGTGAGTAGAGGAGCTGCAGATGCAGACAGGATATAGTGTCTTAATGTCTTGTAGACAGTAGAGAAGAATACAGCCTCTTTGAGGAGGAAGAGGAGTGCTCAGACGTGTGTCATGAAGATGATGAAGTTTAAACTGACAATGACATCAGCTGCTTCTCCTTTCTTCTGGTTTATTTTAGATCAGCGATGTTTCAGTTGACATGGACTGAAACAACTTTATTTCAAAGCACAGAAGAAGAATGAGACCTGGCAAGGAGGCAGCAGGTTTAGCGGACCACAATGCATTGCAGTGTCCTCTGTCAGCTCTAGTGAGGATTAGACGAGCGAACCTGACAGCAGGTCAGTTCACAGGATCAACTTGTGTCCTTCACTTTCGAAGGAAGGAATGTGTGTGAAAGGTGAAACAGGAAGTGCGCTCTTGGTCAAACTGATCACATCAACTTCCTGTATGATCGTGTCCCCGCTGGCGTGCTTTGGCAACGATGAGGAGAAAACATCATACTGACTGAAAATGTGGATGTAAAGACGCTGACATGGCGTCTGACAGGATTTGATTCAGAAAACAAAAGTTTTGGCCCGCAGCAGAATAGATGAAACATTCAACAGCTTCAGACTTTCATACGTATGAAGAGGTTTCAGGACCTGCAGACGTTTTACAAGGACAACGTTTATTTTCAGGTCCAGAGGTTTAATATGTAACTCGGCAATGACTGAATATCAAAAGAGGAGAGATGAAGGAGACAACAAGCCGGGTTCACTGGATGTCTTGAAGAGAAGCAAGTCACACGAGACCCAAACACGTCTCCATTGTTGAAAGTGGATCCACATGCATGTCCAGAGCTCAGGTGTCGGCCTGATGAGGAAACCAAACACACCTCCCTCTAATGTGCATCTAGAAACAGACACAGGTCATGGGATGATGTCCATTTAACTACCTGTCACCTGATCAAATGTGTGACCTCAGTCCTTAGAGACACTTGGAAAATGAAAACTTAAACTTTGAGATTTCTTCATAGAACCGTCAGTGCATCATCAGCTGACAGTACAATTAAATCAAGTTGTTCAATTGATGATTTTATCATTTCCTCTATTTCTATTTATAAGATTAATAAAGAAAATGTTTTGTATCATATTTAATTTACTGGATTTCATTTATTTTCTTTACGATACTTAATTCTCAGTGTTGTAATTCATGATTTCATCTTTTGATTGTAAAACTAAAATCCCGCACAAATGTTTTTATGAAATGTATTTCTACATTGAAACTTAAATCTATCAGATGTTGTATGTCACTTAATTGACAACCTGAGATTTCTTTATATTTGTTTATATGACGTTGTTATAACGGTACAGAGCGTCACACCTGTGATAACGGTCTTACCTCCTGAACGGCTTCCCCATGCTCAGCTCCTCTCCCTGGCCCAGTCGGCCGCCGGCTGCGGGCCCCGCTGCTTCTCTGTCGGCACGTTGCTTCAGGTCCGGGTCGATGTCCAGCGGAGAGCTGGTGGTCGCACTGTCATGCTCTGTAGTCGGCGAGTTGTTCCGCTTTCGCATCACTGAAAACGGTTGAAGAAGCGAGAATAAACGGCGGAGAAGAAGCAGCTAGCAGCAGCTGTGGGCCCGTCAGCGGGTGAAGGCCGGTCGCCTGCGGGGTGACGGAGCGCGGAGAGCCGCCGAGGACGTAGCTGAGTCCCGCTGAGGACCGCAGCGAGCAGCTGACCGGCAGCCAATCACAGGGCAGACGCGCAACCACGTGATTACACTGTGCTGAGTCCACGGCCCCCGGGGGGCGTCAGAGAAACAACCACAACAAACCTGGGTTATAAAACACAGCTGATCGACTGCAGAATGCCTTCATGTGCACCTCGTATATTTGGAGATTCTTAATTGTCAATTAGGCGCTTTAAAAAGATCAGAACCACAAACCACAGAATCTGAATTCAAAGCTACACAAGCAGTGAGCTTATTTCACAAATTAAAGGACAGTCGGCTGCATCGGTCAGTCGTCTGCTGCAGATATTAGTTGTGGTTATCTGCCGATAAAAATATTGATCTGATACTGCAGCCAACGCACTACCAAACATTGAATGTCATAGTCGGTGTCATCAGTTCACACAGGAGCGCCACTCGACAAACACAAAGACACATTGTGTACCAGAACCATCTGATAACAATAAAACATTGACGAAGTTCATCTCTCCTCTTATCATTTGTCTTTGGGACTACAGTTCCCAAAATGCTTTGAATGGATGAAAGCAGGAAGTTGGTAAGTTCCGATTCCGTCCTGTTTGACATGTCACCATGGTAACAGTCATCCGTCACCTAAAGACTTTGTAAACACTTCTATCGCCGTGTTTTTATAAAAGTGACTTCAGGCAGATTGCTTGAGGTTCATGTGTTTATCTGACATATTTTAATGGACGTGAATCGACCAGACTTTCGTCACGCCTGTCAGAACGTGAACAGAGTCCAGTCCTAAAGCTCATCACATCTTTGATTTGTTTTTCTTGACTTTGTTTCTGTTTGTTGCTTTTATTGTGAAGCATTTTGAAATGTTTATTTGGAAAGGAAAACTCTTAATTTGGTTATTTACCTTCTAAAACCTTAAATATTTATTTTACAGCGTTCTTTTGTTTATTGACCCTGAAAAGAGCCTTCAGGCCGTTGAAAGCTGTCTACTTGTCAGTTGTCGGACTAATAATTCACTACGGGTCAAACCGACAGACGCTTCCACTGGTACAGCACTCATTCTTCCGACGGTCCGCAAACGCAGCGAGGATGTTAGCGATGAAGCTATTATGCTGAGAGTCACAGCGAACTAAAGAAAACACATTAAGTGATTACCTTTTAGTGAAGTTTAATGAGTACACATGAAGAGATGAGAAAAAACGTTCAGTCCTCTGCGGTCAGACAGTCTACTTGAACAACCGGTCGGAGTGACGCTAACCGGAAATCAGATTGCGGTTGAAATGTGACATTATACCGACTAAATAATGTTTTTGAAAGTGTTACCTTTAGCGTCCGGCGGGGAAAAGCCGCCTCACGGCAGCATGGCACTTCGATTTCAGTTATGACTCTCAGCTGAGACGTTTTCAACCTCCGAAATTCGAAAGAGAAAAAAAACGCTTCGTGGTTTAATGTTTGACCCTGCACGGCTCCCGGAGGTTGACGTGATGCCGTCACTCGTTCACAACGCGCAAATTTGCCGCGAAAGCGAGAAGTCGCGAAGCGTTCAATCGGCGATCGAAGTCTTCTTTCTGTTTGTGACCGGTGGTCGGCGGGATGTTCTGCGAGAAGGTCGTCGAGTTGATCCGAGAACTTCAGCGGATGAGCGACGGACAGCTGCCCGCTTTCAACGTGAGGAAGAACTCCAATGAAATGTTTAACATTTAAACTTTTCTAGCTGGTGAAAACAAACAAGCTCAAACAATATATCTGAGCAGATGACAACGAAGAATGAAGAAGAGAGACGTTGTTCGGCAAAGATTATTATCGACAAAGTTCTGCAGAATCATTATCTCCAACTTGTTTGGAAGCTTAAAAGTCATTTCCGCTGGTTTTTCAGGAGGACGGACTGCGGCAGGTTCTGCAGGAGATGGAAGCTCTTTATGAGCAGAACCAGAGTGACGTGTGAGTCAGACGTCACATCCTGCTTGTTCCTTAAAATCAGGAGAACAAGTTGATCGATTTATCGATAAAACTAATGGATGAGTCGTCAGTCGTTCGTCTGGTTTTAAGGAAAAAAGAGAATTGCTTGTGTTTCAGGAGTGAAGCGAAATGTGATGGTCGGGCGGATCTGATTCCCTCCATCAAGCTACGTCACTGCTGCCTGCTGAGGAACCAGCGCTGCCTCACCGCCTACCTGTAAACACACACACACACACACATGCCTGTAAACAAACACACGCCTGTAAACACACACACACACCAGTTGATGGAATGTTTCCTCTCAGGTACGACCGCCTGCTGAGGATCCGGGCGCTGCGCTGGGAGTACGGCAGCGTTCTGCCAGCCAATGTCCGCTTCCACATGTGTGCGGAGGAGGTGAGTGTGACATCACTTCCTGTTGTGATGCTGCAGGTGGCAGGTCGACTTATTTTTATTCACAATTTTGTGATTTCAGCGAGTTAATTAGTTTCTGACAGCTGTTAGAAATGAAAAGACAATTAACTAAATGTTTAAAAATGTTAATTCGGTTGTAAATTATCTAAAGTAGTTTATCAATTTGTGTGTACGTGTGTGCGTGTCCTCCAGCTGCAGTGGTTCAGTCGCTATAAGAAGTCTCTGGCGTCCTTCATGCGTTCTGTGGGCGGAGCCGACGGGCTGGACATCACTCAGGACATGAAGCCGCCGAAGAGCCTTTACATCGAGGTGAAACCTTGAACGCAGCTTCACACAGGAAGTGAGCGTGTTTGTGTCATGGCGGGGGACAGCCCCTTATCATCTTTCTTGATGAACAAAGTGTTTGTGATTGATAAACTTTAACCTCACTGACATCATCAGGTGTTTTCTTCCAGGTGAGGTGTTTAAAAGACCACGGTGAGTTTGAAATCGATGATGGAACCGTGATCCTGCTGAAGAAGAACAGCCAGGTCAGAACACAAAGTCACTCTTGTTCTAGTAATGGTCACAGGAGGTCGTCATAGTAACGCCGTCTCTCTGTCCACAGCACTTTCTGCCTCGGTGGAAATGTGAGCATCTGATTCGTCAAGGCGTCCTGGAGCATGTGATGTCTTGATGTTTCTGTCCAGTGTGTCCTGAAGAGATGTTTGGTTTATTCAGATTTGAAAATAAAAGTCCATGAAAATGATTGTGTGGAAGAATGTAAACACGTACTCATTGTCATCCAGCCAACGGCGATGGATGGCTCATTTAGTGTACAGACAGATCAATTTATTGATACTGATACTGATCCTGATCACATTCATCATCATAGTGTCTTCAATTCGGGACTCGACAGACGTCAGCAGTGAAACAAAGTGATCATTTAATGTGGTTGCATCATCATACAGCTCGTTGGTCCACAGGTGTCACCTGCACATGTAGCAGGAGGAAGTCATGTGATACTCAAACGAACCTTCAGAATAAAAGCCATACATAAAAACTGTGTGGGGGGGTCACATTACAGGTGAGAAACTGATTCGTCATATGTAGTTTCAAGGAAGTCGACCGAAAGAATAAGCGAATATCTGATCACAATCAATAGTCAATGTCAAATCAATGATCAGAGCAGATAGATGATCTAGTTGCAGCCGGGGAGTACGTGATGGAAGTTGCTGTCGATTCTCTGTTGCTTAGTTAACAACGATGAACGAGTCGCTGATCACACTATTATAAAAATATTGATCATTGCTTGACGCTAATGATTATTTACAACTGCGAGCAGGAAATCAGCAGCACTTAAGTATCTTTAGGTGACTAGGAGACACGTGGGACTAGGAGACATGTCCAGACACATTTGTGACATATAAAAATAGTCAGAATTCGATCGTATGGCAGTGATGTTTGCGTTCGACCTCCGTCTTCACCTGGACGTACATGCAGAATGTTTGACATCACAGCAGGTTCGAGCCAATTCTTGTTGAACGAGACATGAACACACGAAGGTGCTGATTAGGTGGAGATATGGCCTCATGACCCGGAGGCGGCTATTGGACCAGTGAAACGTGCTGATCTTGCTGGATTCACAAAAAGTTTAACTGTTCCTTTAAAGTGTGCCCATCATGTAGCGGCGTCCGTGTCACAGTTCGCTCACTTGTTGCGGCGTTCAGGGGTTACGTGGCAAGCGACGCCGGGACAATCTCCCTCAGCAGCTTGTTGAGAGCGTTGATCTTCTCCTCCAGAAGGAAGTTCTTCTTCTCTGCGTTTTTCTGTCGATGCTCCGTGACCTCGAGCGCTTTCATTAGCTGTGAATTCTCCACGTACAGATCCTTCAACAGCTCACCGCTCTTCGTGTTCCTCGCCAACTGCAGAGGAGACCATGAAAACATCAAACTACAGGAAACGACAGCCAAAAGAAGTGGTGATGTCAAAGAAGAGTATTTGGAAGGGCGACCTGAACTTTCAGCTGCTCGACCTTCTCCTGCAGGATCCGCCGGACACCCTTCAGTTTGACCTCCAGCTCCTCCTCCCTCTGCTGCAGGGCCGCCATCACCTTCTCGTACTGTTCCTGAACACAACACAGACATGTTCACCCTGTACACAGCCATCATCATTGGTTCATGATTATACATAACCAGCAGCTGGCTATCAGCAACAATTAGCTTTTCCTCCATTTGTCAGGCGTAACAGAACATGAACTGCAGGAAGAGCCAAGGGGGCGGGACTTTGAGGCCAGCACGACACATTTGAAATGCAGCCACGTGACTTGTCGTCACTAGTGTGAATGCAGCGTTAAACTAATGTGGCGTTGACGTATGAAGGTGTGATGACAAAGCTCACGTGACTCAAGATGGTTAGCCAGCTGAGAGTAGCGAGCTAACAGCTGCTAGCTGCCGCAGTTAGCATGTTGCTAAGCGACCCAAGTCACCTGCTTTGTGCTGATCAGGGAGCAGCTCTGCTGAGCCTGAAGTCTCAGCGCCTCCTCCAGCTGCTGACATCTCCTCTGCTCCTGCTGCAGCAGCGACTGCAACTGCTCCAACTGCTGCCTGACGCCTCCACCTGCCTGCTGCTGCAGCTCCTGCACATGCCGCACGTGCTGCGCCTGCACCAGACGGAGCGCAGCATCCGCCTGCCCCGCCTGCAGGGAGGAAGACCAGGACATTTAGCCGAGGCGACTGATGGAGCAGATGCTCTAAGATCTGTCTGGTAGTTCGACCCTTGACCTGGTCCTCAGCCCGAGTCCTCGCCGTCTCCAGCTGCTTCACTTTGGTCCTCAGGTTCTGCTGCTCCTGGGTCAGCTGCTGAACCTCCACAGCCTGGACCTTCAAAGTCTGGACCTGCAGGTCCGATAGCTGATGACAACAAAACTTCTACAGGTGAGACCTACGAGTTTCTAAACTCCAACAAGTGAAGGTGGATACGAGTACAACACAATTCTTCTATAGTCACACATTGTCACACGTTCTAGTCACATGGTCACATGTCTAGTCTTGGAATGCTCCGCAATAAGAACAAGTAAGAAGGAGCTCAGACAACCCTCGAGCTGGTGGTGGCCACAGCTACAGCGCTGTGAGCAGAGCGGGTGCAGGTGAGCGCGTCACCTTGTGCTGCAGCTCCTCGTTCTGGACTCGCAGTTTGTGTGTCTCCTTCTGAAGCGAGACAGAGGCCTGACGGAGCTCCTCCCTCTCCCTCGTCTGTGTCCTAACGCCCGCATCCAGCTCCTCCACCTGGCCGCCACACAGGAGAAGTTCATTTCTCCATGGAGGATATTAAAATAATTTCCTGAGGAAGGCTGACCTTGCTCTGAGCGACTTGCAGCTTCCTCTGCAGGTCCGTCACTTCCTGGACTTGGTCAAGTTTCTCCTGACTGACAGCATGGAGCTGAGAACGAAGCAGCTCGGCCTCTGACTCCCTAGAGAGCAAGGACCACTGCAGCTTCTCCACCTGAGTTGCAGGACGAACACTTCCTATCTGAGCACATTCTGCAGTTATTGCAGGGTTACACACATTATTCATCTCGCCATTTCTGACCTGGTTATCCCGCTCGCCAGCGTCTCTCAGCAGCTCGATCTTGTCCTCCTCCAACCGCTGCTGCTTCAGAGTCATGCTGTTGAGCTTCGCCTTCATCTCCAACAGACGAGTGAGCTGCGTGTTTATAAAGTTCGTCAGGACATTTAATGATAATCAGTTGGCCATTAGCTGGCGAGGTTCTACACAGACTGTATAGAAGTGGATGTCACACTGGAACTGGACAGAAAATATAAACTCGCTAGGTAAATGTTTCCTGAGCTAACAAATCAGACTCCGCCTCCTCTGGTCGTCAGAAACAATGCTGCTGGAAGGCTCCGCCCACTTATTTCATACACTCATTGACCCTGAACGCAGTTAGGGTCTTGAGATGACCTCTGACCTCATCCTCCAGCTGAACACTTCCCCTGAATGACCTTTATATTTCAACCAATCTACTGGACGACTTACTGATAGTGGTGTCAGCATGATGTCGTTGGCGTGTCCCCTAAACACGCTGCGTCTTTCAGTGATTGTTACCTTGAAACGTGGCGCTTATTTTCTTTCCACGCACTTCCTGTGAATTTCATTTTCTATTAGCTATAAAAAACAAATATAGCTCTAATCGTCTTTTCACCGTAGCTCCGCCCTCTCCCTGCTCCTTGGAGACAGACGCCAGGCGCTCCCTCAGGATCTGGACTGACTCCTGGTCTCCATGGAGACGCCTGCTCAGCTCGCCGATGTCTTCGCTCAGCTGCAGGTTCCTGCCGCTCAGATTCAGAACTTCGTCTCTATAGCTGGAGTTCTGCAGATTTGAGTGAAAAGGAAGGTTAGAGGTCAAAGGTCAGTGTCTGGAGCTCAGGAGGAGCAGATCAGCTTCTCACCTCCTTGTGAAGTCGTTCCTCTTCCCCTCTGCTCTTTGCATGTTCTCGCTCCATCTCGTCCAGTTTCCTCCTTACAGCAGACGTTTAGTTTAATTATCAGGTGAACTTCCTGTTTTGGTTGTTAGCCTAGCTTTGTGTGAGTATTTTAGCTAAAGTGACATTAGCTTAGTGTTAGCAAAATTAGCCTGAGCTCTTCTTCAGCTGGTTTTACAGACAGTTTTTGTCCTTCGCTTGCTTCTCCTTTGAATCCTCCCTGCTTCCTGTGGCGTCTGTCTACGATTCTGTAGTACCTCATGAAGGCTCAGAGGAAAACTAACCTCTTCTTAGCGATGTCGTCCTCCAGGTTATGGAGCTCCTGCTGCAGGATGCTCAGTCGCTCCTGCAGGGCGCCTTTATCTGAGCGCACCTCCTCCAGCTGATTCCTGCAACCGCCAAATAAATGGGTCAGAAAAGACAATAACAAACGTCCATCAGCGAGATCAAGAAGTGATAATGAAATCAACCTGACAAAGCATCTGGTGCTCTGCCGTACGGCCGCATGCTTCCGTCCATCGAAGAGCGTCTCAAAAACGTCTTATATGAATGACGAGGTCACACGAGGGTCGTTGCGGTGTCCCAAATCTCTCCTGAGTCACTTCATGTTTGCGTCCGTAAGAAATTATTTGACGCTACGTAGTCAAACTAAATATTCCCCAATGCATCTTGACACGAAAGGTTCAACCGACGGTCCCTAACAAACATTTCGTACCATCATGCATTGCGCTGGCAAGCTCTGGACAGTCACTTAACAGAACTGGACGGTGAAGAGGATCAACGACCGCCGTCATCACATGTGAGTCGTTTCCATTTGGTGTATCGATGAAAATAAATGTGACAAAATGAAATAGACGCACAGGAAGCATGAGACCGAAATGGGACCCTGCACTGCTGGAGAGAAACGTGTGATGTCATGGAATTAAAGTATTGTCCCTCAGCAGCGGGAGGCGTCCCAAATCGCTCATGAACGCACTGATGGAACTTGACCTAACCTCATGAATTTAACCAGTGGTTGCGCGCAGGTTCAACCATCATGGAGACCAAACATTTCTTCTTCTGTTGTTCGTCACGACGACTTGAAGCACACAGACGCCGTCACGCTGCTCGTCAATAAAATATCAATTCTATAATCAAACATTTAAATCAACAGAGACGGACACACAAATAAACAAAGACACACACACACACAAAGACACACAAACACGCACAAAGAGAGAGACACACACACACACAGATGAAGACTCATGCGTTTGCTTCGTCACAGATGAAGGTTAAAGTTTGGTTGATCACATGATGCCATTAGTCATTCGGCGGTTCAGGCAGCAGATGGAGGTTAGTCATCAGCAGGTTGAGTATCTGATCTTGGAGCCGGTTTCATGCTCCACAAACCTGTGTGGACTGTCCGGGTCCATCACCTCCTCCAGGACCAGGACCAGCCTCTCCAGCTCCATCAGCTGCTGCGTCATCTTCCTCTTCTCAAGGTCAAAGTCTTCCTCGGTTGTCCTCAGCTGGCTCTGGGAGACCAGCAGGGCCTGCTGCAGCTGGAGGACTTGACCTCTGACCAGGTCCAGCTCTCCGCTGCAGTGCTGCTCAGCACAGGTCTTCGCCTCCTGTAAGACATCCACCAGCTCGGCCTGAAGTCGATCCACTTCGCTGGTTCTGGCGGTGAGCTGCGTCTGGAGGTCCGGAACCAGGTTTGCGGTTTCATTGAGCCGGGAGCTGAGACCTCGAAGGTGGTCTCTGAGCGTGGAGATCTCCTCCTCCATCTCTAGGATCTGGATGGAGAGCTGGTAGGCCAGCTGGGTGTAGCTCCGGTTCTCCTTGCTTAGACGGCCCACCTCTTCCTTCTCTTCATCCAGACTGGACTGGAGCTGTGAGGTTCTGGTCTGCTCCACTGTCAGAGCCTCCTGCAAATGCTCCTCAGTGCTCCTCGTCATGCCCGACTTCTCTCCGACTCCTTCCAGCTCCAGCCGTAGATCATCTACAGCCATGGCCTGCTCCTTCAGGTCCTGGATCAGCCTGGACCGGTCCCTCTTCAAGGAGTCCAGTTCTGCAGTCAGCTTGCAGAGACAATCATCTTTGGCCTCCAGCTCCGACCTCAGGGTGCGGAAGGTCTGGTCGTCAAACACAGCGCTGTCAGATGCAGCCTGGATGGTTCTCAGCTGCTCTTTCAGCTGCTTCTGCGCAAAGTTCTTCTCTCTCCAGGTCAGAACCTCCTGAGTCTCCAGGACTCCGATGCTCTCCTCCAGCTGAGTGCAGGCCTCCTCCATTCTGGCCTCAAGGTCACAACACCGCTTGCCAGACGCTTTGAGATCCTCCTCTACCTGACCAAAGTGTGCTCTGGACTCCGATACACTGGCTTCTGATTGGCTGGTCTTCAGCCGGCAGCTGTGTAAGACCCCCTGTAGACTGCAGAACTGGACCTCTTGCTGCTCCTCCAGCCTCTTCTTCTCTGAGGCAAAGGTCCGGGCCTCCTCCTCACACCATAGCTTCTCCTGCTCTGTTTGAATGAGCTTGTTCTCCCAGAATCCTCTCTGCTCCAGCAGCCGCTGGAGCCCCAGGTGGAGCTGGTGGAGGAGGCATCCCTGACCTTCGGCGTAATGCAGCTTCTCTGCTTCCTCCCTGCTTACGTTAAATAATACACAAACGTTTGATACAAACTCCACCTGTTTGTTTTTATTAGACGCAGCAGAACTTCATCCTGCAGCTCAGCTGATCTCTGAACGACAGCTTGTGCGGTCAAGTCTCAGAGTTTCAGTTCAACATTCAGCTACTAAAGAACCAGATATTTATGTCATCACTTGGTGGCGACCAAACCGCAACTGAACGTTGTCGACGACATGTTGCAGTGTGTCTGTGGAAGCAGGCATCTGCCTGCCAACGTGTTAGCAACAGCTAATGGAGCTGCTAATATGTCAGACTTTGTGTTGTGTGTTCAGCTGAGTTGTTGCTGTTTTGTAAAGTTAGCATGTTAGCATCTGGACTGCAATGTAAGGGACATAGGGTGGTACCCTGCAGAACCTACTGGTGCCGTTAACAGGACCATCCTCCTCCACATGCTACAAGAACTTCAGAATGTGTCTGAATGAGTTTCTACAGGCCGTGTCATCCTGTACATTTAAAATAAAAGAGGACCCAGAGAAGAACCCTGAAGAACAAGTAGTTATTATGTTGGATGAGGAAGTACACGCAAAATACAAATAGTACTTAAATACAAATACTTAAATGTGTCTGTGCTGATTGTGTGCAGGTCGTTCACCACCCACCTGACCAGCATCACTTCCTGGTCCATCTTCAGCTTCAGCTTGGCCTCCAGCTGGTCCTTGTCGGCGCTCAGCCTCTGGACCAGGTTACTGATCTCTCTGGTAAAGTTCTGCTCCAACTCGGCCCGCTCCCGCTGCACTCTGGGAACACAAACCCACATGAGATGTAAACACCAATTCCGTCTCAGCTTTATTCTGCAGGTCTCAAGTTTGTTAATTGATTGATGTTCAAACTGAATCCAACATCCGATTCATCCAATTCAAATAAAAGAACATTGACATCTGTAGAAAGATGCTTCTGTCGCCTCCTGTTCATAAAGAACAACAATACTTCCTCACACCATTTGATTCACGTGATGACGGTTATGAGCGTCTCTGATACGACACACATTCATGATTCGTGAGGTTTAATCGACACTTTCTCTTCACCTCGACACTATTTCTCCTCTTCTGCAGATTATCAACGGAGTTGAACTCGCTGGAGGAGACGGTCAGAAACACTGAGTGAAGCTGCATGAAGGAAAGATCAGCAGCTGCCCTTCTCTTCCTCACCTGTGCTCCTGCTCAGAGCTCCATCCTCCTCCTCCATGCTGGAAATTGTTCTGCAGTTTATCCAGCGCCTCCTTCAACTCTTGCTCCACCTGAAATTTCTGCTCCTGCAGCTCGCTGATCTCCAGCTGAGGAGGAGACAACACGTTTTATTGTGACACAGAACACCCAACTACCAGCAGGTGGCGTCTGTGAGCGCTGCGCCGCCACGAACAGAAAACAGGAAGCATGAAGTAACATGAACGGCGAAGTCAAAGGAGCGAACCAACTGAGAAGGTGTCAGGACAGTTTGTAAACACTGAAGTTAGTTTCCACAACAGTGTGTTCGTCTTCTTCACACATTGACAGGAAATGTTTACTGAGATGGAACCACATGTTTGTCAACTCATTTCAACAGTTTGTTTGACCTTGAAGGCCTGAGACATGTCTGTGCGTTCGACCTCCATGTTCTGCCTCATGAGCTCCAGACTGCGCTCGTAGAAGCCGACCTGAGGAGGAACACAAGAGCTTTAATAGGAACGTTAATTCAAAACATTGAACTCCACGCGAGGCGTTCACGTACCCGCGTCTCCAGCTGGACGTTCAGCTGCTGCAGCTCCTGGTGGTGTTTCTGCTTCAGCTGCTCCAGAGCCAGTTCAGTCTGAATACTGACGGCCGGCCCGGAGACGCTGCCCGGCGGGCACGGCGCTGGCACACCGAACACACACACACACAGACACACACACACAGACACACACCGAACACACACACAGACACACAGACACACACAGACACACACAGAACACACAGACACAGACACACACAGACACACACACACACACACACACACACACACACACACAGACACAGACAGAACACACACCGAACACACAGACACGACAGCAAGGTCAGTTTCTCCGCAGCAGAGCCATCAGTCGTCTAGGTAACGACAGTCAGTCAATATTCATATTTATCATTTTTTAACGGGATTTCTCAAGAATTCTGAGAGCAAAAGATCAATCAGTTCAGGTATTAATGATCTATTAACCATCTATTACAAATTGATTGTTTTATTTGTGTAGCGCAAAATCACAAATGAAACAACCCGATGGGCTCTGCATTGATTATGTATTAAATATTGATTATGTTCACACATATTTTGTCAGAAGTTAATAATTATGATTGATAGTAAAGAATACAAGTTTTTCTTCTGAAAAATGTTCTTTTGGTGTTTAACAGAAACAAACGAAGTCAACAACCAGCGTTGATGACAGGAAGTAGTTACCAGAGCCGGACTCGTCTCCCGTGGAGCGCCCGGACCTCCTGTCGCTCCTCTGACTCTTCAGTAGCTCCAACTCTGAACTCAGCTCATCGTTTCTGTCCCGCAGCTCCTGAACACAACACAGCGTTTCCTTGACAACCAGTGTCATCAGCTTTAATACAACAGCAACATTCACATGATCAACGCGTTTCCTCATGAGTCAGGATCCCGGTTCAGATTCAGGACCTGGTTCAGATTCAGGACCTGGTTCAGAGCCAGTTTCTCTTAGTCTGTTCTGTCCATCAAACCCGAATCAGAAGCAGATTAGATTACAAAACCTTTATTCATCCCAGGACGGGGAAATTTACATTACAGCAGCAAACAGATAGTGCACACATTAAAGAGCATTTACTTAAAATATAACAAGTAAACAAATGAATAAGTAAGTACGTTTTGCAGTATTGAACAAGTTATGGTAACTAAATTATTGCACCTTGTACAGAACAACCCAGTATTGAATGAAGACAGTGAGTCCTTGTGTGTTCACTGGGAACAGTTGTGTCCACCAGCTCCTTGGTCCTGTTAGTGTTGAGCTGGAGGTGGTTCCTCTGGTACCAGACAGTGAAATCCTGTATCAGTTCTCTGTACTCCCTGTCGTCCCCGTCTGTGATGAGGCCGACGATGGCAGAGTCGTCAGAGAACTTCTGCAGGTGGCAGCTCGCCGTGTTGTAGTTGAAGTCTGCAGTGTCGAGGGTGAACAGGAACGGAGCCAGAACCCGGATCAGGCGCAGCGGCGTCCAACCTGTCTTCTGGTGGCCGCCATGCTGAAGGGAGGCGTAACCCTGGTAACGCTAGCTGCAGTCCAACAGAACTATTGGAGTTTGTTTCACGCCACTAAACACGACAGCTTCATTCCATTTTACAGCTAGAACACGTGTCCATGTTCGATGTTACGTGTTTCTACAAATTCTCTGAAGCAGAAGTTCATCAGCTGTCTGGGTCGACGAAGACAATGATGAAGACGAGGATGAAGATGATGATGAGGATGAAGACGATTATGAGGCCATGTTGTTCTTTAAGTCATAAACAGTCATTAGGATTCATGTTCCCGGTTGAGTGTGTGATTGGCCAGTTGCTCCTCCTGAGATCATACCGAACTGGAAGTGAAGCATCTTGTGAACATGTGCCGAGAGCGTCGCTGACGTCACACGCATACAACAGGGAACCAACAGTGGAAGTATGAAGAGATGAAGAAGACGCACAAACTGATCGGCTCGGGAATTCAAACTGCCGGTGCTCACGCTGCATTGTGGTACATGTAGGCGCTGTTAGCTGCTTGATATCAATATTCTGTGTTTGTGTCTTCCATGTTTCATGTGAAGAACCTGGATTGTTCCAGCGGATCCTGAACACAACACTGCACTTTCAAAGTAAAAGTCTACATGTAACATGGGAACACACTAAGCATGTGGAGATAAATCGATACGAATCTGTGTATCGATATAAATGTGCACGACGCGAGTGTATCGGTTCATTCAGTGTGTATCGGATACAATTGACGGGTGAAATCGTG
>CAAKHC010011109.1:0-22295 GCA_901007825.1 Macroramphosus scolopax
TTGGAAACGGGGGGGGGGGGGGGGGGGGGAGCAGAGGGAGGAGAGCCTTGGCTGTGGTGGTGTGGCTTGTGCCCGGCAGCAATCAGTAGGAATGGGCCCACGCTCAGGAAAGCATGGCGTAGTGGAATAAAAGTGTGTGTGTGTGTGGTTGTGTGTGTGTGCAGATTCTGCATCCATTTGTGCACATGTGGTTCAGTGGCAGCAGGGCGGCTCTGGACTAAGTACAGGCCTGGTGGTGGCAGGGGTGTTTGGCAAGGAATCAGGCTGAGGATAGGGTTACACGCATTGGGCTGCAGGGAGCGAACCACGAGCTTGGGCTGGGCTCTTCACTGCTGAGGCGAGCTTTACGGGCAAAAGAGACTTTGAGCTTTTTTTTTTTTTTTGGTTTTTTTAAAAAATCCGGAGCTGGAAATACTTTTCTGATTCTCACACTAATGTCTCACATGTGGCGTGTTCCATTGATTCCAAGTCAGGCAATCAATGTTCCCTTCGGAGAACAGAGAAGGCGCATAGTGGAGCACGAGTCCTTGTTTGAATGTCATTGAATGTCACAGCCGCAGCAATAATTATGCCCTCACACGCAACATGAATGAATATAATCTTACTCACATGCGCACACATACCCAGACACCCTCCGAGTCAGGGTGTGGTGCTGCGTAAGGTGTGTGGGTTCGAAGATCTCGGTAAACCTGTGTGATGCATTTTTTTTTAGCATTATTCGGGGTAAAGAAACTGGCATGGCCGGATTAGCATCCATCCAATAGATTTAAGCTATTGACAAGTTGGCTATCTGCTAATCCTACATTCGTAATTCAAAGTGAAAACGTCGCCGAGGGTTTCCACTGCAGCAGGCGCCTGTTCCCTTCTTCTCCTCACTAATTTGAAAATATTAAAGTCTTAGTGGGAACTGTTACTTTCCTAATTTTTCCCTCTGTGAGACATCTTCCACACGTATCAGGGTGTTTTTAAGAGGTGTAACGGATACGTCAGCAATTATGAAAAGCAAACACGGCGTATTTATACTCAAAGGAGGGGATTCAGATGAAACTGTAACCCTTGTGCAATGTTGACACACGTCTCGAACCATTAGACTGAGCTGTATTGATTTCACAGGAAGCTTCGGTTTCATACAGTATTCTGATAAATGATTTTTAATAAAGAGAACAATCTGTTTGCTCCGTGAAGCGGTTCCCAGCCTGGAGGTGCGAATGATGTCAGATCGGTATGTATTCGTGCTATTCCTGGTTTATGAGACAGAGTGAGAACCCGGCTAATGCACACGCCGTGTTTGCCCGGCAGCCCGCTGACACGACCGTGTTTGTTTATTGATAGTGAGCATATTGTGCGCAGACGGCCACATTGCATCTGGCCTGTGTACATTTCCCCGTGCATTGGTGTGTGCGCGTGCACGGAGACGCAGAGACAGAAGTTATGTGTTGAAATAACAACGGGTTGAGATCCAGCTGTCTCAACAGAGGCTTTTCCACTTAACCGTGTGCCCTTGTGTAAACGGCAAAGTCAATTCTGAGCTCACGCTGAAAAGAAAGGACGGTCTGAGAAAATAGCCAGTGGCCACGTCGACACTTTATCGTGTGCAAAAATATCAACATAGTAGAACACACACATAGTCTGCACAGCTTTGAATCTGTGCGCCATAAGAGGATAAAACACACGAGGCCATGTGTCAACCGAACTTGGGTACATCTGCTGGCAATCGTCACTCAGTGACATTCGTTTTCCTCCTCTCTGCCTCCGTCAGGATGCAACATGTTGGCACAATTATGAGCTGCCAATAAGTTGCAGCCCACTTTCGCAGAAACTTATGATTACTTCTAACCATAATAAACATCTGAGAGGAGTGTAACAACGGCGCTGCCAGACTCCCCCAGAGGACGCAGAACAACATGCAGAAGGGAGACATGTTAGAATCCTCACAGCAAGTGTTTGAGGTGTTGGACGGCGTGCGTCAACCAGACTGCTGTCATTACAGGGGAAGGGAAGGAATGAGCCCATAGACATTAACAGCTGCGGGTTCCACGAGGGGGAACGCAAAGGGGAAGAGAGCAACCCATGGAAAAGATGAAAAGGCAGAGAAAATAGCACACGAGATGAGCCACTGCCAGATGAAAGGATGGCGGGATGCAAGGTTTTAGGTTGATGGAGGAGTTAAAGAGGAGTTAGCGTGATGTCTTTGATGGGTGCCGGGGCCTTAAATGACCTTTCTTAGGGTGGCGCCTCTGAATGTGACCATGCGGGGACGGACCGGTCCAGGGATATAATCTTAAACCAGACATGACTTTAAATCGGACTCTAAATATAAATGTGACGTAAACTTTTTAGAACTTTATTTTCTATAATAAAGATTAAATGATGGAGCGCTCTGCATAATGAAGCACAACATGATGACAAGCAATCAGTAAACACGTAGATGCAATTTAGCCAACAACATGAACGTTGAATAAATGTTTGTTTAATTTCTGTGATATTTTCCTTTAAGTGGCTCTATGACGACGGAGCTGCACTTTCACTCCAGACGTTCAGCACTTCAACCGTCTCTGGTGATAATAACAGCACAGATAACGAGGGCTTCAGATTACATCAATCTAGCTCGGGCCTCAGAAGTTCTTCCCCCTCGAGTAATCTCTGAGAGAAAGGAAGAAAAAAAAAGAGACATTTACAATATGGAGAGAGCACGCAGAGAGAGAGAAACAAACGTCTTGTCTCCGTACTGGTGGCAGCAAAGTCACATTGTGTTCTGAGCAGGCTTCATTTGACGGACAACAAACTGAGAGATCATCAGCTCGGGGCAAACTAGGAAACAGTCGGGTGTGTTTAGTACATGCAGGTGGCTAAAAAAAATGACCTCAACATTTGTTTAAAGTGGCTTTTTACTATTTTGGGACTCTTGTTTCCAAAGTCTCAGAATTTCCCTGCAGCGGTGACAAGCGCGGCAGTGATTTGAGTTCACTCTGACCCTCATCACAGTGACAACAGACGTCTGAACCTCGTCTGAAGTGTCCCACAGACTCAGACCTTGTACATGGTGGGAGACTTACGCTGCTGGGAAAACTTCCTTGAATCCTGTTTTGAATTGAATGTGGATCCAGAGCTTGGGAAGACATTTAATTATTGAAATGTGTCCTGTCCAGACAAGTTTTATTCAACAAAAAGGAATTCAAACTTCTGCTCCAGGGGTGAAGAGTGCCCGTCCTTTTTTTTTTTTTTTTTTTTTATAGCTAGTCAAGTGGAACATCTGGGATTAAAAGACAACAAGTATCAGTCAAACGGAGTGTAAGTTACGACGTTCGGCAGCAGCTCTCCCTTTTTTCCGCCCTCGCACAAGGGGCGAAGATAAAAAAAAGGGCGAGCAGAACTGAGCCCCGGCAAACGTCTTTTAAAGGGAGTGCCACTTGACTGGCCATTTCCTTCTAACCTAATTGTCCATTCTGTCATTGAAAAGCTATTTTTATAAGAGGCCACGGGAAGTCTGGGAGTCGAGGAGAAACATGCTCATAGCACACTCAAAGCTGAGGCAGAATACTGTAGATGTGGCATGGAGCTCATCTGGCACAGACAATAAGGCAATATTAAGTATATATCGAAGTATTAGAGGTGTTGTCTTGCGTGTCTTTGACATCTGTCACCAAAACATGTCTCTGTTGACCAGGGGAATTCCTGGCAGAGTGATTTTTGAGATAACAGGGCTGAATCACATTGCCAGGGATTTCCAATGGCTGACATGAAGAACACAACCCTTCCCCGCACAGGTTGACACACTACAATCGAACACACCCATAGTCACAGTTTGCACGCACTCGCACGCACGCCCGGCTCTCTTTCTTTGTCACAAGCGGATGCCCCTGACCTGGCTGTGCGGCAGCAGGACTTAACCCACATGTGAGCAGTGAATGTGTGCCATGTTCACAGTGGTTAAGTTCTGCCGCCACAGGGCTGCAGCCTGCAGGGGCAGAGTAAAGGTCAGAGAGGGGCTCTGCAGGACCCTGAGGTTTGTTGAGGTGTTGAGTCGGGCGACATACAATAGACAAACGTGATATCTGAGTATGCTGTTTCTTATTTGCCTTATTCATTCTCAGGCTACCAAACTCACACCGTATCCCTCTGTGACGGTGACTGTGGTCGGGCACGTACGCACAGATGACTCGCTGTTGTGTTTCTGAGATTCTTGTGGCCAAGTCAGGTTTACGGAAGCAGGTATCACCGTCTGTGAGCTGCTGGTAATAACTGCTAATCTGTTGAATTAGCTGAAATGTTGCAGCTTCAGTGCGTCTGCTAAATGTCAGCTGTCTCATTAGTCTCGATGACGGCTGCTGTTCCTGTCGGGCGTGCGACGTGCGACCGGATGTCGTCGTCGTCCGTATCGGTGTCTGTTCATCTGTAGATTTGTGAAACTTTGCACTCGTGTGTTCTTTTTTGCTTTGATCTGTTGATTTCTGCATGAGCATCAATATTGATTTGTTTGACTTGAATGTGCATGTCCTTTCCCTCCATGTGTGTGTGTGTGTGTGTGTGTGATCTCCTCTGTCTGTCCACCCTCACCCCTGCTGGGTCGGTCTCCTGTGCCTGCTGTGCTGATAATCAGTGTGTGTCGTCGGCTGGCTCAGTTCAGCAGGAACAGAGGACCGGTCTCATTTCCACACCCGCAGACAACCGTTCTCTTTATCCTCACTATAATGTTTCAGTAATTACAGAGTGGGGGTGTTTAAAGTGACTGACGTGATATGTATTATCTAATGTTTTTGTAAGAGAGGAGAGTAACATGTTGTATAATTAATAAAATACTTTCAGGGTCCTTTCTGTCACTTTAAAGCAATTTGACTTGTGATTTTGTTACGTCCTGTAAAAGATGTTTGTTTTGCATTGAACAGTGTTTAAACTTCTTCTGTATTCAGTTGTGTATTTAAATGTGTTCAAGTCTGACGCCTAAATAAATGTGATTTCATCAATTGAAATAAAGTTATTTACAGGATCAGTTTGTGTGTCCCGAGTTTGTTTTACTTCTAAGAATAAAATCTGAGCGCTACAATAATCAAACACATTGATTTGACTTTTCCCCATCACCTTCTCTTTGGTGAGGTCGGGAAAGGAAAATCAAATGTGCTTAGAGAGCTGAGAAAGTGCTGGTTTTCATTCCAAACAAAGATCACCAGGAGATTTCCCTGAATAACAGAAGTTCATCCTCTCCGCTTGTGTTCATCCGTGAATAAAGCTGACTTGTCCTTCGCTGGAATGCATGCTGTCACGGCACTCCATTTCCTATTCCTGACCTACATTTCTTTATGGGAAAAATCTATTTTCTCTACATGTTCACATCTGGTTTTTTTATGTGACACAAAGTTGTCTCTTAAATGATAATCTTGTACAGTTATACAACCTTTAACCGCTTATGATTTTACATTTATTCCACACATGCATCACTGAAAATCATTATGAGACACTGAGCGCAGAGGGAATATCAAAATAAAAGCTTATGGCAGTAATCAAGTTTCATTGTTAATGTCAATATAAACATGAGATAAATCACTAGCAGGCAGTAAAGAGAATTGTAAGTCACACACACGTAACTCAGACGCTTTTATTTACACTCATGAGTATCAGCAAACCTCCGTTTATCATAATGAGAACAGGTTGGAAGCCAGTCAGCAACCCAACACCTTTCACATAATCATAACATATGACCGGACATCCCCACGTAGTCAAAGAAGTTCAAAAAGTATGATGAGTGAGTATTTAAATGAGTGAAACAAAAATAAAAAAAAGATGTATATCTACTATACTAATAATGCAACTGCATGTATTAAAAGGTCGAGTGAGGATAATGTAAGTTATGAACCTGAATGTATCTCACATGGCAACCAGTGTTCCAGTGTTATCAGGGTGCAGCTCCACATTTTCAATCTATTTTCCAATGCGATCGTCAGGCTTAGTTAAACCCTCAACATCTGTACCTCATGTTAGGAGGTGTGAAGACGTATTTCTCAAGCTGCGCTAACTCACATATCCAATGCAGGACTGAATAATCTGCTTATTTAAATTACACCTTAACGCATTTCCCTCAGACAAAACAAAACAGATAAATTGGGCCACGGTGAAGTCAACGGGAAACTTGCGAAATGCATCAGCGCATTTTCATTATATCACATTTGATTTGTAAAAATTGGTGTCATGGCTGTGAGCAGTTAGCCGGATGTTTGTCCTTGCTGTGCGGCTGCTATGGCAACAGTGACACATGGCTGTCATCAGACAGCTGCGTCAGAGGAGGAGATGGCGGTTCAACTGAACACTTCCTGTTTCTCAGAGTAGCGTAAGGTGGACTCAACCCTCCCTCTCTATCGCCGTCTCCTGCTTCTCTTCCATCTATCCGTCTTTACTGCTCTATTGTTTTCCTTCTATATCCAAATGTTTGCATTCATGTCTCACCCAGCCCCTCCTCACTGTCGATGTCTTTCTTCCTCCCTTGTTCCACCCACGCACTTGCACTCGCTCACCTGCCGCTACCTCTTGACGTTGGCCAATGGGCTTACCAAGGTTGGGGTTCCTATGGCAACATAACAGGTAAACAGAGGTGGAGATAAGAAGGCAGGGAAGTGGAACAGGGCTCACGCGTACACACAGTCGCACAGAAACCTAATCAGAAAGTGACATACACATGTGCACGGATCTATCCTCCATGCATTTCGTTTCTTTTCCCACTCTCTCCACGGCTCCACCCTGCAGCTGTGCAGCAGGTCAGCTCTCCCTCTCTCTGTCTTCCTCCCTGTGTCTGGCTCGTTGCTCTGTACTATAAAAAAAGCTGCCAATCTGGCCTGGACAAAACATAATTGCCATTATGACTGCTGTGGCCCGGCAGATCACACAGGGTGCCGATTGTTCAGCAGAGGAGGAGGGGGCAATGACTGTCTGCTCCGTGCAGACGCCACACAATATTATCATAGCGTGACTGCAGCTCATATACACACACACAGTCACATATGTTGGTCTTTCCATAGTTGTGGGGACCTTTACTGATATAATGCATTCACAAGCCCTTAACTCTAACCGCCACAACTAAGTCCCGTAACCCCTCATCCTCACCCAAAACCAGTTCAAACCAGAACTTTAAAGCCCAGTTTTAATCCTCAAACTGCCATTGAAAGTTGTCGCCACAAAAAATATACTCAATGTCCTCACTAAGATGGTTTCAAACATAAATTGTGCTCACAAAGATAGTAAGACCTGAGCAAACACACACAGGGTAAGTCACTGTTATCAGCCCTCTCAGTGTCCCTATGATCTTTCCATTAAGCACATTATGTACACAAGTCTATATAGGTTGACAAGCCATACAGCACTGCCTTAAAAAAGTAACTGTCAAGCCCTGAGTACACACACACACACATGCACGCACACACACCATTAATAGGAGATGATAGAAGGACTGAATGGAAAAGCTGTTTGTACCGAAACAGGAACATCCAGCTCTTGAATTAGCGTGTGTGTGATGTCTTCTTTACCTACATTAGTGGGGTCCAAAAACTAGGAGCCCACTATACTAATGGGGTCCCTCATGCTCTGGGGGTTTGGACAGAAGGCCACAAGTTGAAATAGCCGTTAAGTTAAGTCTTGGTTTTAGGGTGAAAGTGAAGTTAGTCAATGACGGGTTCACCACAAAGATATCCACACCTGCTCTGTGTCTGTGTGTGTCTGTGTGTGTGTGTGTGTGTGTGTGTGTGTGTGTGTGTGTGTGTGTGTGTGTGTGTGTGTGTGTGTGTGTGTGTGTCACATATGGGGCTCAGGTTTTGGGAAAATTGGCCGAATCCCAGTTCCAATTCTGCTCCTCCATTTCAGTGTCCAAAAACAAAAGGTCAATATTCCCACTAGAAAAGACACACTGACACTGGGGAAAAAACAGGGTTAAGTGGATAAATTAACCACACACACACAGACACACACACACACACACACACACACACACACACACACACAACTACTCCTATTTCACTTCCAGAGAATACAATTATAAAGTGAAGATTTATCTGTGTTGTGAACACAACAAAGCATTTGGGAACAGTGATTAGCCGCAGGAAATATCCATCGCCACAACAACAGACTGATGCATCACACTGGGAAATGTCTTCATCATTGTTACTAGATTATGTGGTGGATTCAGCTGACAGCAGAAAGGGAAGGAGCTGGGAGGACGCTTCTTGCGTGGGAACGGAAAAAGCCAGTGTCCATGAACACGCATTAGCCACACGTCAATACATTGTGACTGGAGGCGAATTAGTGGAGGAACTCACAATCAGCATGGCTTATTGGAAATGCAACTGTATCTAATATTCTTAATAATATTGTTCATCAGTTGAGATTGGAGGATCAACAATGATGCTTTTGTGTGGACACATTTTAGATCCTTTAAAGACAACAAAGATCACTGTCTCTGTGAAAGAAGGCGCCGCTTGCAGGACCCCGAGTGGCCTCCTGACACGGAGCGACGAGACAAAAAGAATTCTGCTAAAAACTTAAATACAGGAAAACAGAGTGTCATTTATTTAACGAAACTGGGACATCTGACGGTCGAGGTTTCGATCGGTTCAACCCACATAATATTAAAATGAAAAACAAATCTAACTTAGTTTAATAGCATTTATACACGTGTGCGTATTTTACTCTTTCACTCACACACACACACACACACACATACATTAAAACCTGATGCATTCTAGACAGTCTCATCGGTACGTGCTTTAGCATGCCACCATGCTATTTCAGCGATCTGAATAAGAGAGAGAGAAAAAAAAAACTGTACTTGTCTTAACAAGTAAACATTGGTATGGAAAGCCTCACCATCGACTCCCATTCACGAGGCATTAAATTGCAGCTGTCTCCTGTTCCGAGCAGAACATTTAAGGACATATTTAATCTGTTTTCTTGCCCGCAGTCAGCTTGTCTTTGTGGAGAGCGAAGGTCTCGGCCACAATTAGAGGGAAGACCAAAGACGCATCCGCGTACACCTGGGAACAAAAACAACAATGCAACTCTTTTAAGAAATGCTTTTAAAATTCAGTAAACTTCCAAACTAACTATACTGAGTCCAGTGCCTGCTTTTCATTAACAGTTGTGACACTTTGATGCCAGGAATCCTGTTGGCTTTAACTGCGCCCTTTGATTGAAAAGCTGAGCAGACACTGCCCCTTAGAGGCCAAAGCGGGAGCCGCAGCTCGAGGTTACCGCACAAACTATTTCAGTAAAGTAAAGTAATACTCAGCCTCTGTTTTTAAACACATTTATCCCATGAAATGTATTTGACTCCCAGCAATCCTGATCGTGGATAACGAGAGCAAAAAAGAAAATAAATACACATTATATACACTGTTGGATCCATCGAGCACGTCTGAATGGTCAAAAGGGCATAACAGCCCCTGTGATGTCACGCCATTTAAAGTGTGTTATATACAAAGTACTGTTATTTAAACCTGTATTATTGGACTAAATTGATATTTTAGGGAGGTTTTTAAAATATTTAGGTGTGGACAGTAAAATTGACA
Source organism: Macroramphosus scolopax (assembly GCA_901007825.1). Taxonomy (NCBI): domain Eukaryota; kingdom Metazoa; phylum Chordata; class Actinopteri; order Syngnathiformes; family Centriscidae; genus Macroramphosus; species Macroramphosus scolopax. Next base: position 9,546 of record CAAKHC010011109.1, read on the forward strand.
GTGCTACAATTAATATTAGCTACGATGGAGCCCACGTTTGGAACCAAACGCCAGAAGAACTCAGACTAGAAACCAGGTGTTACAGTCACTCTTAACTTATTCATTTTTATCAATTGTTGTTTTCATGCTTATGTCACATTGTTTCCATCAGTTCTCTTCAGTCTTTGAGCATCTTGAGCTTTGATCTTACTTGTTCTGTTTATTGTATTTCTTCAAAGCACTTTGGGTTGCCAGGTGCAGGAAAAATGTATTTACTGTTTTCTTGCTCTGCCGAAAGAGCAACAGTGTCTGTCAGCAAATTATATCTAAAAATGTTTGATAACCCTGCAGGGACAAATCCACATCTGAAACCGTTCAGGCGCGTTATATATGGGTTGTAAATAGGCATCTTGGAAATACATAAAGTGAAGCAGACGGTGGGATGACATCTCATAATAAAATCTATTATGCTTGTTATCTGTGGATATTAAAGGAACATAATGTTGTCATTAGTTTTGGTCTGGTATTGCTGGGATAAATAAATACTGGTACCTTGACAGGTCTGGCATCTGTTCTGATCTTGCCCCAGGACACGGCCTCATCGGGTCTGGCCCCAGAGTCAGAGCCATCAAACTCCTGACCCGTGTTCACGAACACAGCGTAATCAGCACCATTCCTCTGGAAAGAGACAGAGGAAAGACAATGAGTCCAAAGAGAATACTGAGCCTGTGAGACAGATGTTTTTTTGCACGTTTTAGTTTGTTTTCCTGGCTCCGAATGAAAACTGCATGTGTTTTGATGGCGGTTGTACTCTATAATGTCCACATATAATCAAACATTGTAATCTATGATGGATTTTGCAGTGGGTAGCTCTCTTAGCTTTCCAGAATGATGTACAAAACCTGATGTGTATAAGTGAAGGCAGTTAAGAGATGAGTTACCATTAGATTGGCGTTGGATATATGATGTTTGACCAGTCCTCCTCCCAGGATGATCATCCCTGTTCTTTTGGCAAACACCGCCTGGCTGTTCATCCTGCGAATATCTGATAGAAAGTTCACATGTATGAGATGACAAACGCTGAGACGAATGTGGCCACTTGGCTCTGTGCCGCTACTGCTACGACTGATTTACCTTCCACAATGTCCAACACCAAACCAGGGTTCTTATAGGAGTGGAAGTATAACATGTCGCCCAGGGAGCCGTCAGTCAGGGCAGGACTGAATACTGGAATGTTATTCTGAAGCAGAAGAAAAAAAAACACATTTACACATACAAACTAAACCGAATCCAGAGAGTCAACAAAGCAGAATTACACAAAGGTCAACTACCAGACTCAGATTTCAGAAGTGCTACTGATCCCAACCACAACAAACAAAAATGAAACTATCCTTTCCCGGATTTGTTCTTCCTATCAGCACTTCGTAAATGTTAAATATATGGTTTTAATCCCACTGATAATTATAAGTGCTGATACGATGCATGGCCCATCAAAATGAAGGCTCACCTTGTAAGCCCAGTAGTAGACAGAGTCAGTGTTATTGATCTCTTTCCCAAGTCGATGGATCATTTTGGAAGGAGTCCAACGAGTGCCCTGAAACAAGATATTCCAGTCACATGATGTAATCAGAGGTTTGGAGCATCCTTAATGCAAAAAAACATGCGTCTGTAAGCTGCGGTCGTTGCCCATTGAGTGTTTCAACTGATTTATATTGCAGTTGAACAACAGCATCTTCATCATCAAACACCAAAAGTCACCTCTGTGTTCTGCTCCAACAACATCTGGTCCAGGATGGGTATCAGCCAGTCTTCAAACTTACAGTAGTTATCATTGGGCACGAGCAGGTTCCCTATCCTACAGCCAGAGGAGGCCAGAGGAGGGGAGAGGGAGGGAGGGATGAAGGAGAGAGAGTTGAAGAGTGATTCCCCCAAAGTGTTTCCTCCATTCAACCATTCAAACATACACAGTCACACACCGATGGCAGCGAGCAAATCATGTACGGGGCTGGTCTGATTATCAGGAGCAATTTGGGCCTCTGCGGTTGCCCGTGGTCACTGTAACGTTTGGCATTGAACCGATGTTTAGAGGACAACCCAGGATATAGCATGCAGGCATGAGAATGGCAGGGCTGCACAATTAAACAAATGATCGTAATCATAGGAGATATCATTTCCTGGTGAAGATAGAATGTGTCATGCGTGAGGCATCGTGATGCCAAAAGATGCTCCACCCTACAATCATTGTTTCCAGAAGTAAGGGAACATGTGAGTTTGGTACAGACCGAGCGAAAAGCACAACATTTTTTAAATTTTTCAGCGTGGATGAAAAACAAATGCACACGATAATCATCAGTCATGTTGCACACACGATTCCTGTCGGCTGTATTGATGTTTAATTTGATTCTCGGCAATAAGAAGAAGAACCCAGTTTAAAACGGCCCCTCCGTTGCAGCCTCCCTGATCAGCATCCTTAGAAGGATGTCAATGCCAACCTGTTGATGCCCCTCTGACGGAGATCCTTGCCAGACATGCTGAAGTCTCCCAGGTACGTGTGGGCCAGACACTTGATGAAGTCCTCCTCTATGCCGCCAGCTGTGGTGACAATCACATCCACCTAACACAAAGCAACACAACAGGTCACGCATACCATTTCACTGTAAAACTGGTTATTGGTTCAGACTTAACCTGTGAAATGGCAGGTAACTAAGAACAGCTGAGAATCATTGTGATAGTGTATATACCATTTTGTGCTCTGCCAGGTAGCGGATGCTCTCCCTGACTCCAGAACTGATGAGGTTTGACGTGTACCCCAGGAAGATGGTGCAGCCTGTAAGACCGGACTCTTTCTTCTCATTTCCTTCATCTGCCTCAACAGGCTCAAGACGCTTCTCTATCTGTGGGTTATTTCACAATATCAGACAGAAACATAAAAGATCTGGTTCCACAAATCTCAAAGACATACGTCTTAAAACACACAACGTTAAAACTATGAAATCTTCTCACCATGATGTTGATCTCCTGGATAGCCAAGCCCAAACTGCTGGCCTGAAAGCCCGTGGTGAGGTAGGACTTCATCACTGCCTGGAGATCGACCCCCTTGTTAAAGTCGTAGCCTCTGATCTTCAGCATGGCCTCTGGGAGGTCGCAGCTGGCCTTAAGGACAGCCTCAAGAGCAACAGAAGGAGCGTGGTCTGCCATCTCTTCTGCAAAAACAGAGGTGTTAGTGCTGTGGTTCCTAGTCAAGCCCTTATTAAGTTAAAACATTAGTAAGCTGTTATTGTCACATGTCTGGCGGTGTTAACACAGAACAGCATTCGGAGTATTAGCAAACAGAACTGGTTCTCCTGGAATATTTCATGAGTACCTCGTCTGTCCAGATAGAGATCTGATACATGGGCTTTGGATATTGTTTGATTCCCAGTACCAATCCAGGAAAAGTGTTTAAGCAATAAGCTGAATGTCTCACTGTGTCTGTGTGGACATCTGGATCATTCTTCATGTGTTAAGCAACATCAGGCTCAACTTCAGCGTTTCTTTCCTAACGCATAAAATCAAATTTACGAAAAATTCAACAGATATAAATTGACTCAATTGCTATTTCATATTGATTTAAATTCCAATAATAAAAATACAGCTGTGTCCGTTGAGAGTCACAGGAAAACATTAAACCACAATTAAGATGCAAACTACCGCAAACCAACTCGATGAATTCACATTTCATACGTAGTACAAATGTGACTTTGAAAAAGTCCATTTTGACAAAGATATATTGATCCAGTCATTTGCATCAGTATGGCACCAATATCTTATTTCAGTATTGCATCCCTAAAAAAGTTGCATAATGTGACACAATGGTAATATGGCCATATATAAACAGTTCGAGCAGTTTCACAAACTTCAGCTTGCTAATAATGTAATTTTCATTTAACTGTACACCACTTACTTTTGATAATAACTGTATGTATTGCATTTTCAATAAAGTGATATCTTATTTATATCTAGCATTAGGTCTTCTTACATTGTGTTTGTAGTTTATTGCATTCTTTAAGCTTTTCTTTACATTACATACTACATGCACAGATGCTATGATTGGAAATTGTTTGGTCATGAGCTCAGTGAGGGAACTCCACTAGTCATAGAACTGAATTCACATCCAGGTAACGATTAATCACAATTACGTAATTTGCGCACCAATATAAATGCAGTCTCATCATTTCCCCCAATAGATGTCGCCAATGTGACTTCATCAATATGTTTCGAAACTAGTTTCTATCAAAATTGAAGTTTCAGTTCTTTAAGCAGCGTCGTTTGCCCCCATTACTACTTCGCTGCATATATAATTCCCTAGATTAAAGCTAATTTTAATGTGTAACCGGTGCGGGATTTTCAGGCAACGACATAACGCATGTGGTCTAGGTTAGCTAGAAGAGAAGCTGAATTAACTGAGCTGGATTTGTCCTCTTGCCAGGCTTTATCGTGATTACAAAGAAAAGACAGCGTTGGAGACGTACCTTCTCTGAAGGAAGAGTCAGGTGAAGGAGGGAGTTCAGTAGTCAGTGGATGTTCACTTCTGCTCCTGTAAACAACACATGAACCAACGCAGAGAGGAATATACCTCTACGGAAAACGCGGAGGGACAAACTTAACGAAACTGTGTCCCGCGCATGTCCAATGAATCACATTTCCTATATTTCATTATAAATGTACAGGGTATTTCCAAAATTATATGAAATTCAACTACATTTTCGGAAATTCTGTTATTTTTATTGTCTTAACAATGGGAATAATTTAGTTCCGGTATTTTCAATTGTGAACAGCAGTTGAGTAAACATAGGTGCGTCCTTCTAAATTAATTTCAGTCCTTGCCTATCCTTTATTTTTATCAGTAAAACGTCTTTGCTGTTTGTATATCCAGTGCAGTAATTTGTAAATTTGTTTTAAATGGTTCTATATAAGTAACATTTATTTAATTCTCACCTTCTCACTGGAATGTGCCCTACAGTTGCGGTGCCTTGGCTGGACTAATTTTAAGGTTTAGGTCCAAAAAAGAAAGATAGAATATAAATAAATATGCTGCCTTTTGTTTATTGCAGAAATGGACAAACCTTAATGTAAATGTTTAACGTAGTTAGCTATATATATTCTTTTATAATGTTATGATAGTAGTTAGAATGAAGACAGAACACTTCAAGAAGAGCATAACAGCTACGCCAATAATCTATTCATCGACGGTGGCTGTGAAGTGATGTGTGATGTCTGTGACATTTCGAAAACTTTGTTCTTTGACCTTTAATATCACAGGGCCTTTGAATGCCCCCAACAATGAATAAAAAGGGATACAGGTCAAAACGGACAGCCATTTCTGACTAGACTCTCCTGCACTGCCTGAACTGAATTTTTGGACGAGGCAAAATACTGCTCTCAAACCTTTTCTTTTGCTCCTTTTTGCCTTGAAGGCAGATATTGAGTACAACCGGTTATTTCAGGAAATATGTGCAGCACTAACAGTGTTCTTCATGCACAAAAACTGGTGGATCAGCTTCGAGTTGAGGCAAGCATGGAGAGATTTAAGGTATGTACGATTATAAATAACTACATGCATGTTAGCTGCGTGCCACCTGAACTGTCCCACAGATACAAATTGTACTGGTATTCTCCATGTCCATGTTATTTAGTAAGGAATGTGCTCTGGATATTTGATTTGGTTTTCTTATTCAAGTCTGTAGTATAATTGTGTCCACCTTTGTCCCAGATCTCCCTCACAGCAGCAGACTTGGTCCAGTATTGTAAGAACCACAGACGCAGTGACCCTCTGCTCACCGGCATCGCTGCCTCGTCCAACCCATTCAAAGATAAGAAGACCTGCGTGCTGCTCTAACAGTCCTGTGCTATTGATGACGAATTTACATTTGTTTTGTCTTTCAGACCATTTAATTGTATCTTCCATGGCAATAGTAATTTAGTGTGTTTTAATGTTAGCAAGTTTTGCTCATACGATTAGATTTACACAAGCAGTTAACTGCAAATTGATACATTCACACAAACACAAAGCTCTTTTGTTGAGGCAGTGGAACAATGAAGGACCAGAGACTTCTACCAATAAAATATATATAAGCATTGGTGACTGTTATCAAATAAATACATTAACAAACACAATCAGTGTGCCAACAGGGACTTTATTTCACTACGCATGACATAAGTAATGCTGGATTTAAATATCTGTAGTTTCAATAGAGTTTGATTTTACTACCATTTTAAGGAGAGAAACACTCCTCCACATATAGTGTCTTTAACACACATTTTTGTTCACTGTGAAATATAAGACAATGAGTGTAACAGTAGCCAACGGGTGAAGAAACAAGTCACACAATTATAAAACCAATGGTTCAATTCTTGCCACAGAATTTCTTTAAAAGTTGAGGGCTTCTGGCTCAGTTAATGAGGCATGAATTTTCACATCCTCACCTGCCCTGGAATGACCATATAAACACCCATAGGACAAAACTTTTTAATTCCTAAGAACATCCGACTCTCATAAACATCTGTGTTAAGAAGGGCAGTTGCAGTACAGTAAAGTGGCTCAATGCCCTTCACGTCTAGACCGACTTCTTTGTGTTCATACATGTCACTACTTACATCTCCCTTGATATTGCCAGCCAGCCAGCGAGGCCTTTTTTATTATTATATACTTTTTGTTTTCCACATTGAAAACGTCTGTCCAGTAGGGTGTTGGTAGGCTTCAGGCCCCGTCCACACCAGTTTTCAAGTCTTGTCATGTAGTTTGCTGGTCTGGCTCTTTCATTTTCTTGGCCTCCAAATCTCAACACACATATCTCCTGAGGCTACAGCGAGGATTCCAGCCTCCACACTCAGCTGACAGTTGAAGGCAGGTGGATTATTGTGGCAAGAGAGAAGACACAGGGACAAAAATAACATTTCAGAAAATATGAATTAATTATGGATTGACATTTGATTTCAATTGTCCACAAGATAAGGTGCAAAGCACTAACCCCATTGACTCCAGCCTGGTGACGTAGTGTGCATAATGTCTTTGGAGGCGCACAAGGGATATGCACCTGCAATAATGTCAAGAAAAACAGAAATCATTGAAGAATATTCAGTGGCAGAGTTGGCCAAATGAGCAAGGTAAGACAATTGCCTACCTTGACAGTACGATCAGATGAACAGGTGTAGAGGCTTCCAGGGGTCCTATGGATTCCAGTGACCAGAGCTGTGTGTCCCACATCAAACTGTGACAATAATTTTAAGAGCCCTGCCTGCATGGAAAAGGAGTGGAGCATGCCCCGATTGTCTCCTCCCCATACCTCACTGTCACTGTAGCTCATTGAGAGCAGGTAAGAGCTCAGCTGGAAATGGATGGGTGCGTTTTAATTAGTCTACAGGTGTATCTAAACATACATAAACGTGTTTTCTATGAAACTATACGTTTCTCTGCGTGCTTGCACTTACCCGAATTTTATTCAAGCCTTTGTCTGCCCTGCGATCATAGACAGCCACAGTGCAGTCTTTACCCCCAGAAATGATGTATTTGTCATCTGCAGCCAGGCACATTACAGCATTCCCGTGCAGACGGATGCTTTTCACCAGGGGTTCAGCAGCTGCAGATGAAAATATGACACACTGCGTCAGAAATCATGTGGAAAAAAAAGCTTCTAATTAGAGTCCAATAAATAGAAGTAATGGCTTAGAACAAAACTGTAGAAGGTGATTTATTTATAAAAAAAATAAACACCCCCTCACCTCTGGTGTCATACATGCTGACTCTCTTGTCGAATGTGCCAGCCAGCAAAACATCTGTCTGACAGGACAAACAGAGGACCGCAGCCCCGGCCTTGATCAGCCCCCTCTCGGCCCCACCTGCCTGTAGGTCCCAGAGCCTAACTGTACTGTCGAACCCCCCTGAGGCCAGCAGAGGTCCCTGAGATGCCAAGCACCAGACCCAGCCCAGATGGGTGCTGAAGTGGCCCTGCCCCCCCATTGTGTGCAGCAGCATGCCACCAGAGTCTGCCTGCAGATCCCATAGTTTAACATTCCAGTCTCTGGAACCTGTGGCACAAACCGCCCCTTCACCCCCTACAAGGAGGACTGAGTTGACCTGGGCAATGTGGCATGAAGGTAGGGTGATGCACTCTAGAGCTGGGGTTGGGCTATGACTTCGGGGGAGTTCTATTTCAATCTGTCCTCCGTTACCCTGATATCTAGGGTCCGCCAAATTCTCATTGGGATTAAGAGCACCATCTTGATGCTCATCATTATTCATAAATGCTTCATTATTCTCTAGCCTCTCTTCAAACTCTTCCCTCAATCTAGCCATTTGGTCCCTCCCTACAACGGGCTCCAATTCACCATCATCACCTTCAAATGACACCTCCATCCCTTCAGCACCACATGCAGCCTCCTCTACTGCCACTCCCGCTCCCTCTACAACACCCTGTATACCATCTTCCTGTTCCTCTGCTACTGGTTCCCCATCCTGCACGGCCCTTTGCTGTTGCCTCACTCCTTCATTTTCTTCCCCATCCTCTTGGGTCTTTTTGGCCATAAGGTGGGCTTGGCCTGTCCAGCAGGTTATCAGCTGCTCCATCTCCAGGCATGCAGTGGGCCAGTCAAAGTCCTCCCTTGGCCCCACTGGGAAACTAGCTTGGGATCCTATTAGCCTGCGTGCCCGGAGCTGCCAAGCAGTGCTGTCCTTGCCCACATTACCCAAAGCATGACAGACCTGAAAGGAGAAGGAGGGGGGTTCACGAGACTTTCCTACATCATCAAGATATGGCTTAATTTATTATATTAACATATTATTATAAAAGCCTGTTTTGAATTTGTGGGTCAAAAAAAACTAACCTTCGGCAGCACAGTGATGATACAGTAAGCAGGAAGGTGTGAGGCGATTTGGGTTACCATCTCCCATGGTAATGACAACAAGCCACTGGCCTCAGCAGAGGGGCTAATATCGGCAGAGGTATCATGGCCAGCCGGCAGAAGACTGAAAGGAATATGAATTAATTATTTCATATTATTGTGCCATATATACACCAGTAGCATGTTAATTGAGGGAGACAGAAATGTTTACCCTTGCAGGTCTTGCCAGGAACCTTCTATTTCCACATGGTCAGGAGATGGGTCGCCTTGTTTACCACCTGTCCCTGCCTCGGGTTCATTGAGGTTAACCCTGTCCTCGGACATTCCCTAACCCCCTCGGCCAACTAAAACTTTCACTTCAAGGCAACATCACTTTGATTCGAGTTTCTGTTTCTGCTTTTTAGGTTTCCATACATAAAACCTAAAATATTTAAATGATAAATGTTTTTATGACCTACTGTATAACGGCAATTACATCGGTAAAGTCACAAATAATCCATGACCAACACTCCTTTTATAATCACAGCCCTTTCTTTTCACTTCAACCCAGTAGCTTTCGGGAAATTAACTCAACAGTTACTTGAAAAAGTAATACTAAAAAGAACCTCGCGTTAGAGAAAAACGACTAACATGAACGGTTAGCCTCAGCTGTCACACTAGTCAACGTTAGCTTCAAGAAGCTATTGCTAAATGTTACCAATAACAAGCCCGGGCTTTGAAAATGCTGGCTGCTGGACGAAAGTCGTGACAACAGGCATTGTAAGCGAATGGTAAGAAATGTTTTCAATGTACACACAGTGCTACCTCCAAAATAAGACTTCTAGGGAAATGGAGGAATCAACGGTTTGTCCGCTGTTATCAGAGCAAACTACAACTTCCAAATATCGCTTCCGGTAGCATAATATGTCGTCATCAATCTGCGTTGTGAGATAACAGCTGTTTATTTTTTGTTCCAACGAAGTATAAATTCTATCGTTGTGAATTAAGGACTTCAGATCCCATCTGTTACAAAAATATATATTCCATGGCCATGAATTAATAAGACGTGAGAATGACATTACATTAATTATGAAAAGGTTTGAAAAAGTTTGAATATATACTTCCATAATGCTGACAAGAAAACTAAGTTTCAAGTTCAAGCTAGATTGTTATCTAAAAGAATACTACGTGGTATGTCGAGGTATGTATATTCTCCTTCAATATTTCTTTACCCTTTGCCTTATTGTTATCCAAAGGTACCCTTAACCCCAAACTAGATGTCATCTTCAATGCTTAACCTTGTATTATTAATAATATTAAATTCCTTTTTTTTAAGTCCCCTAAACTTTTATTGTCTTATAATTTATCTATGTATGTGTTTGTAGTGTCGACCGTTTCTAGCGGATATAATAAATTTGAATTCTGATAATGTAAATGATTTACTGAGACAGCTTTAACAGGACAAATTTCTAAAATGAGACAGGTAGCTCTGATCTTCATGTGTGTGAGGACCAGCATCGTTTTTCATACATACAGCGATAGTGTTGAAAAGTATCTCCTGTAATGAATTACAGGGCACAGTGTTAAACTACGTGTTATTAAACAATTTTGAATTAGCAGTAAGCATGTCACACAAGAACATGTTCAATTTCACAATAGTTATTCATATTTTCCAGAGGTCCAGTGGCCTAATGGACAAGGCATCAGCCTCCGGAGCTGGGGATTGTGGGTTCAAGTCCCACCTGGATCGTCCTGCCAACTTTATAATGACTCTTATCGTATAAGAAACAGCCAGGGTAGGTGTACCTACAAGTCTGGACATAGGGTGCCCACCCATAGGATCAAAATTCAAGCCGATAGTATCACAAACACAATCATACGGGCACTTAAGCTAGAGTGTTCCTCTCCCTTTGGATACAAGTGTCACATTTTATCAATTCAGTCACTCATGAGATGAACAAATCTCTATGCTATTTCGTGTACAGATGGCAGGAAAAGGTGAGATAGAATCATAGGTTCTTTTCATAACATAAGAATTCAATACAAGATTGAGACTCTGCAGTAATGTCTTACTATAATCTACAAGTGGCTTGGAGGAGAGCCATGTGCCTACATGATTTTATCATCTGCAAATGAATTCATATTCAAAATTTGTTCAGTTTTTATTGTAAATAACAATGTGCAAAGACCAGAGCCTTGTGGTACCCACATGAATATTAAGAGGTTAATGTTAGATCATTGGTAGACGTAGCCTTTCATATAGCTGAGATCCTACTAGTAGATGCTGATGGGGATTCTACAATACATAAACAAGGAGGCGGACTGTCGTCGTCAACAGGCTGCACTTGTTTGTACTAAGTTCTACAATAAAAATCATTGTTTGGTTTTCATATAAATATATATATAAAGGAGTATTTTATTGGGGAGACATCTTATTTGCATCTGGCTTCCAATGTCTTGGGTACAATCTCTCAATAAAGTTTAAGAACTTAAAACAAACATTCAATAGCCAAAATATACAGAGCTCTTTCGCAAAGATATCAATCCAGGCAATTTATGTTGAAGTCGATGTTGAAGAATCAATTCTATGTGGTACTGTTGGAAAATAAAAACAACTTATAGAACATTGCAAGAAAGTTATCTTGAAGGATCGAGGTTTTTAGTTCGACCAGTATGTTGACCATACACAACAATGGTATGGTGTATGCACCATATAAATAGTAAATAGATTGGAAACACAGTAAAGTACTTTTACAGCTTATTGGTGAGAATATAAAGTGCAAAAATAATTGAGCGGACAAAAAGCTTAATAGAACATTTTTTATTTCCCCTATTCCCCAATTAAATACAATGAGTACATCAGATAACATCCCACCTGCACCAGTTGAGCAAACAAGGTACATCAACTTCACTTGCCAGCCTTGATATCAGATTGAAGCAAAGTTACAAGCACCAAGCACCGACTCCTTCAGTCCAACTGCAACATCAAATTTGACATGATAAAATGGTCCGCTATAAAACAACGAAAACAACTTTATTTAAATTAAAAGAATAAAAATAAAAAGAACTTTTAAAGTCCAAAACAATTTGTGCATTAGTTGAGTGGAGGTTCGAGGCCTGTCACATCCCTCCAGCTCTCGTTTCTCCCCGCGATCTGGGCAGTGCAATGAGTTCCCCAGTAACCCTTCCCGACATTAACCTAGAGACGAGAAGAGAGTTTAAAATTACAATGAGAAGTTAACTAAACTAGAGATGTATGTCAGCGGTCATAAGGATTCAATGGTGGTGGATGGGAAGTGAAATATTCTGGATCAGAAAATATAGGAACAAAATGTATCATTGTTTTTCAATGAGCTGGGTGTTTCATCACTTCCAGAGAGGGACTACAGGGGTGTTTGTGCCCAAAAGAGTCATGTTCAACACATACCTAACAGGTCAGTGTCCTGTGTGGACTTGAGTTTAGACGCCATAACACGCTGATAGGCGCTCCTTCAACAAAGGAGGGAACTGCTCAGAGAACTGCTGCCAGTTCTCCTCCCTGACCTGGTCTTTGAAGCCATGCAGGATCTGGAGGAGAAAAGAGAAACCAGAAGCATCTCATTGAGACCGACAGAGCTTTTTACATGAAGATTTGACCAAAGCTGCTGAAACACCTTAACACAAACTCAAAGCAGTTGACGACATCCATTGACTGCTCTGCCGATTGGCTGTTGAGATGACATGTAAATATTTCCCTCTTATACGTTTAGAAGAATCTGCTCTCCCTGCCTACTCGGGAGAGATCCACCACACTTCTCAGACTCAAATATCATCCGCACTGTTTGTCAGATTTCGAATGTCTAATAATGGATCATCACAGTGTGTAGAACTAGCACGACACATCCAGAGGAAATATTTATATTAGTCAGCAAA
>CAAKHC010011111.1:0-14055 GCA_901007825.1 Macroramphosus scolopax
GGAAGGATTTATCAGATCAGCGCTCAACATTGACACATCTGATGTCCAGAAACGACAAAAGTTTCTATCTGGCTTTGTCTCACTCCAAATCATACACACATATCAAACTGGAAACAGTTCAGAGTTCAGACCTGCACCAACATTTTCTATTATCTGAACAACTGAAACCATCACACATGTCTGGATTGTAAAAGTGTTATAACTCTGCCTCCATGTTTTCATAAAGGGATGTTTCCTGACTGGAACGTGTCCCATTAACACTCCATGTTAACCTGCAGTCACTTCCCAGATGATATGATAAGAACTGGAACGCGTCCCATTAACACTCCATGTTAACCTGCAGTCACTTCCCAGATGATATGATAAGAACTGGAACACGTCCCATTAACACTCCATGTTAACCTGCAGTCACTTCCCAGATGATATGATAAGAACTGGAACACGTCCCATTAACACTCCATGTTAACCTGCAGTCACTTCCCAGATGATATGATAAGAACTGGTCGCAGTAACTAGCATTTGCCAAAACTGTCAGGTCAGAACTCATCGACCGCTAGTTTCTTTAGTTATCTACCAAAACAATGGTGGATGAACCGCTCGACCACGGCCAGTATATAACTGTGGGCTGGTTCTTCCCTCCCATCCTGCGCTCTTGATCTTTTTCACTCTGTGATGATGGAGAACTTCCATCTCAACTTAAGTTTATCAGCTACGTATTTCCCGCCACCATCTGGCCCAGCTGATATCACAGAGGTGGCCTGGTTGTCGTAAGGAAATCTTTATCTTATCCCCAAAACATAATCCACTCATCTTCTCTTGGCAGAAAATAGTCTGATATCAGCCGGCGGCAAGCAGGAAAAAAGGTGAAAAAGATAAATGTGTTTGCGTTGCTCTTATTGGGTCGGGCAGTGTCAGTGTTGTCTCAAACCACAAGCCCCCCTTTTCTAAAAGTTATTTAAGAGCCACAGAAAGCAGAGATCAAACACAATCACACACTCTATTATTCTTTCTTTCTCTTGCAGGGCTGAACTGAAGTGCATTTCATGGTTTTGAAATACACAGTAAAAACACTGTGAATTCCTTGTGCTGCAGTGTGACAGCTGGCAATCGCTGGAGTCTCATGGCAAGGCTAAAGGGGGAGCTTCTCAGCCGAGCTGCAGGCCAACTAAAACAGAGTCATGTTTGAACACCTATATCCACTGGGATGGGGGGGGGGGCTCTGCAAGCTTTAATCAGGATCTTAAAAACAGGCGAGCCTTTGATAAAAAACTGCCCTGTACATTTATCTTGTTCCTCCGAAAGCCTTCGCTGGCTTATGTCATCCACTTTGATCCTACTTTTTTTTGGCTCACGGTGTCAACATTTCTTTGCTGCCGATAACACAGTGGTCAAGTTGTGATGTCAGGAGAGAGAAAAAAATACAGATCCGACATCCTCCCTCGCTGCCACATCCGAAGTGCAGTGAGTGTGTGTGGTATGTCGTACCTCCCACGTTCCCCCCTCCGTCCCCTCTGCATGGAAACAGTACCATTAATTTTCCAAGCGCTGTCATAAACATCACCTTCTGGTTAAAGAGGAGCTGTGACAGGGTGCTGCCCTGCGATGTGCGAGGGCAACAATATTTGACTTGGACGTGTTCCTGGGGATGAGGCCAAACCCTGCAGCAGGCCTCTTGGCAGATGTCATGCCTGAGTGCTTTGGAATAATGCTGATAGGAGCTGAGCTGGACTGGACTGTACCCGCAACAGGCTCGTCTTTAATCTGCGAATCACAACACTGCTTCTGCACTTGTTGTCACACAGCTACAATTCTATCACAAAGTATTGTATTACGTCAGACTCTGAGCATCAAGTGGGAAGAAAAATACAATTTTTCAGTGCTGGAAATTATGTTTCAGTGAGCAGGGAAGGTGCAGTGACAATTAGGAGAGACAGAAAACCCATTTTAATCTTCCAATCTTGCAATGTCCGACTACCCTCTCCTTCCCTGAATCCCCCTTGTCGATAAAATAAATACAATCAGAAGAAGTACTTTTATTTAATTTCAAATCTTTTATTGAAAGAATATAGTATTTTCATTGTCGGGTTACTTTTCTTTAATGCAGGTGTGTTGATGTGACCATTATTAATCAGGGCTACATGCCAACTATCTCGGGCTACTTGGCCCATCCCCAAAATGTTAGACGACCTGTGGATGTGAAAATTATGAAGATGAAAATATCTTTAACTACAATGAAGCTCGCTATGGATTCAGCAATCCACAAGTCTGTTGTGGAGCCGAGCAAACTGCAGACGAAGTCTGTCTGCTTGCTTACTCAGACCGCAAGCATAAACACAACATAGCCAACGTGATATAACCAAATATTATTACGTTACGTCTGTATTCTTTATATGTTTTCTGGAGGAAATAAAATACATAGAATAAAAGTGGCAGTTCGTTGAGTATCGCCACACATGTTAGTTTAGAATAAACAGGAGAGCAGAATAGCTGAAAAATAGTTCTATAATCCCAAAAAATACACTTCATCAGTGGATATAGTCGTGTGCACTGATCCAGTGGCCAGGTGAACTCACCGCTGACCATTTGTAGTCAAAGATGGGTGAATGGATCCTCACCTGGACAGTGAACATGGCTTTAACAAGTGATCCCAGCTCGTAGTTCTCGATGCTCAACAATGCAGTTGGAGACTCAGAGGAAGTGAAGCCACGAAGACAATGGGGAATATTGAGAATTCCTCTGCGTCATTAGGGAAGACCAGGATTAGCAGAGACTTCCTGTTTGCGACTGGCTCGGGGGGCCAGACCAGCCTGTGATGTTGGCATTAAAGAGAGACGGTAACCTTTGAAAGGATACCTTAAACAGGCCAGCCACAGGGGGCATGTTTTCTTTCCCGTGACACATTGAGCTGCCACTTAGCACCGCCATAGGGCACGCTCGGCACCCCCTCCCTCCTCTTCCTTCCCCCCCTCAGGCCCACTTGACGCATCATAAACGGATACTAAAGAAAGAGCTTGCAAAGAGAAATTTACGATAATGGTTTGTAAAATAACTTTCAAATTACAAGGAGTGGAGGTGCTCTGGTTTGTGTCACGCCGCTGTGGTCACCGGGCAGTGGCAGCCATCTTTCAAGGCCCCACAGCTGTTTGGTAAAGAGCTGTGCGGTACTTGACCCCGTTATCACTGAACATTAGTCAACCGAATCCAGGAAGAATTTCACCTGGAGGAGCTTATTAATGACGATGTTTGACCCCCGCAGTCAGCGGTCGCACTGAACTGTAATTTATCCTGCGTCCACTGAGAATAGTGAATATGAGATTGATTAGCAAGTCAAATTGTTTACTCATGAACCTTTTAATCGTGTTTTTTTTCTTCCATGTTTGTCTTGACAATTGGTCTGAAGGTAGAACCTGACGGATAATCTCCTAATATTTGATTTAATGTATCAGGGTTATTTAAGTGGCACATAGAGTAGATCAGATGACAACAGACGGGAGACAAATCAAAGGAAGAGCGTCACCAGAACATAAAGATAACTTATAAAGATGGTCATATGTGGAGTCTCCCGGTTTGACTCCTCTACTTTCAATGAAACCTACTTTTGAGCATGTTCGACCCCGTTTTCAGTCTTCAGCTGTTGGGTATCACATGCAGTGAATGTTTAGATCTACTGCTTTCACCTCAGTGTTTACTATTCATAAGCTAAACAAGTCATCGGGACTTCCAAACACTGATTGGTTTAAGTTCCGAGAGCCTGACAATCTCCCGGAAATGTTTTCACTGGAACTTAAGCCTGTGTTAAGAGTGAGTTCGTCCAGGCGTGTAACGTTTTAACTATTGCCCAGAGTAAACACAACTAATAAGAGCTTCTCTAAATAAACACGGGCCCTTGCATTAAAAAAGGAAGGTGCAGAGGAATACGTACAGCAGAAGTATGAAGCTCCGCTGTGGGCTCATGACCAGGAGAGTAGCAGTTGAAGCCCTGAAAAAAGGCTGAATGATGTACATCAATGACAGATGCTCAAGGGCCTTTTAATGAGTGTCATGATGCTACTGGACAAGGTGCTGACCTCCAGATGGGCCAGTTGACCACAGTGTCCCATAATAACAGACATTCTCGGCATGAATATAGGTCAAGAGACAAGACGTCCAGCTGAACTGAACTGTTGTCATCTGATGCTGTTTGGGTTTTTGGTTGTTTAATTCTTTAAAGATGTCATTTGTACCTGGGCATCGTATCACCAGAAGGTTTGGGTGTCCACCTGTGTAGTGAAAAAACAACGAAATGCTAACTTCTTCAGCATGAGCTTGAGGGCGAACCTCTCAGTTTACAAGTCGTTCCAACACTCACTTCATGTCTGGAGCTTTCGTATTGCTGCATAATGGAATGAAAGGGGCTTTTTGTAGCATCCCTTTTTCGCCGCTAATGCCGGGTGAGGAGCTCCGTAGAGAGCCTCAGTCCTCAGTTCCAACGCATCGTTACCTCCGATCGCAGAGTGAAGCCCTCCGGAGAGAGATTGGAGTAGAGCCGCGGGTCTTTCATGCTACAGTGACTCACCGTCGCCTGTTGATGTACAAAGTGGTATTATAAGACAAAGCAACCTGGGGAGAGCTGGTTAGCAGAATGTTGGCTTGTTTTTGTTCCTCTTGTGGTCTTAAACCTCACAATTATGAGATTGTTTAGGTCCAAAGATTTTTTTAAAAGGACCAATAATATTGTTAAAATATATCCCACAGAGACGAGGATCTTATTTACATGGTTAGCTTAATGCAGGTAATTCAACATATGTTAAGAGATATTAAACAAAAGATTTCTTATGTAAACAAATATAAAAAAAATATAAAAAATTTAATTTAGATTTGGGCCAAAATAGATTTGCTTGGTTGTCTAAACAAATTCAGGATTTTGTCAGTTGTGTTCGTCCCCAGCATTTAGTAGACTTTACCAGGAGAAAACGGTCCATGCTTTGGAAAACTATATAAAAGAAGTATAAATTAAATATGACTGCAGAAGTTAAATAAATTGAGTCCCTGCCTGTGGACACTTCACTCATCTGGACCACCAACAGGAGGCTGCTGCCTCATTGAGATGGCCGGCATTCCTGCTACTTTCTCCGACATGTTTGGTCTGTAACGAACATGCTCTGAAAGCTTCTGTCAGCGGGCAGAATGCATAATAACCTGGGAGGACTTTGTCTCAGGTCAAAAGAATTAACCTCCGGTTGTGTGTGGGGCTAAACTTGGATAAGAGTCAAACAACAGGCATGATAGTCAGGTCTTTTAAGATTTATTTTGGGTCCCTCCCACTCTTAGAAACACACTTCAGTTAATTTTGCGCGGCCTGCTTGGTATGTGTAAGATTTCCTCGTATTCCCACCACACAGGCTCATTGTTCCCCACGTAGGGACACTCAGCATACTCTCAGATTAGTGGTTTCACTACCAGGACACGTGTTGGAACTGTTAGCTTATTGATTTTAAAGGGCTAAGGGATATTATGTGACACTGATAAGTGTAAACAAATAGCAAAACATTAAAACATCATATTACATTTCAAATGTCATAAGATCTCAACAGAACTTGTTTTATCAGTGACTTCCATTCCATGAACTGTATGACTGTTCTAGAACCGACTCATGAATGTTTTTCTTGATCTGCCACCTCCATCTTTAAGGTTTGGTACGTTTAGCCGACTCACACCACTTTGTGAAGGAAGGTGAAAATATGGTGGTTATAAGAAAACCATTGTCGACTGTTTGTTGGATAAAAGGACATAATCTGTGGTCTGTTCAAGACTTTGGACCATCCACTCCGACATGCAGACATCTGCGGCTGAACTCCACCACAGACTGCAAGTTGTTGAACCATCTCCGAACAGTAACAAGGCTGGACCAACTCTCATGGCATCCTTCTCTATTTAAAGTAGCTGCCTCGGCTGCTGCAGAGGCTTGTTTTTATTTCTGGACGCTAATGGAGGTAATACAATCATATTTTACCCTTTGGTTTGGAGGACTTGTTGGAGTTACAGGTCTTCGAATCTGCCCTGTCATTCTAATCTGAACATCCTGGAACAATTACAATTGAGATGACTCATGTTGTACAGCGGTCTGAACTTTGAGGTGCAGCTATAACATTTCTCTTATAATACCACATGCAGATCTCCAAACATGGCTCTCTCCATCCCCGAGCCAATCTGCATCTTCAAAGGTCTAATCATAACCTTTTCTTGGTTGTGTTTATTTCTGTCTACTGAACCTTTTAATTAGCAAACTTCCAATCAATCTCTTGCAGGTCTTTCATTTGTTAGTGTTTGACCACCTAAATGATTTTCTGGGTTTAGCCACCAATAGAATCCGTCCACATTTAGAGGTAATATGGATGTAGATATAAATGGGAGGTCTCCGCTGGCACTTTGATGGCACTATAATATTAATGTAGCAAGTTTGGTCTTGCTCTCACTTCATTTGTCTGTATAAATAGAAGAATGAAAGAATGTCTACAAATCTTCGTATTTAAAGTTTACAAATGTGAGCTGCAAGAAAATTGGCCCAGTTTCTCAAAGCAGAAATATATATCCTGTCTTAGGAGCTAGCCCCGCACTATCCCGTCTCCTAAAAGCACTTCCTACCTTAAGAGGCGCCAGTGAGTCACTATAGCATGAAGGATCTGCAGGTGTACCTCACAGATGAGCCTCGAATCTTGTTCTCTCTCTATCTCTAACGGAGCTCCTCACCCGGCAACGTCGGCTAAAATGGGACGATACATGAGCCCTGTTGCGTTCCATTATGGAACGAAGCGAAAGCTTCATACCGTAAGTGATCGTTAGAATGTAAATCAACTTTTAAACGTCACAATTGGGGTGGACTCCCCAACTTTCAAGTGATATGTTGCCCCCTGTTGACCTGAATTCCAAAACAAGTATAGCTTGCTTATTTGGGAATCTTATAATATTGCTGCGCCTTTAACAAACATTTCCAATGCTAACTCCGTGAACTAAAGTAATTGGACGCAGTGCAAACATTTTGAGCTTTGCCAAGCCCAGGACCCGGCACTCATTTGTCTGTTTTAAGAGCGCTGTGTACACTTTCCCTTTTCAAAGACCTTACACCTGTGGCTTTGTCTGCCAGGGAATGTCCGCAAATGAAAGGCACTGATAACGCTGCACCTGTTTTATAAGTTATTTTAACCAGGGTAAACAATAATCAGGCAACAACTCATCATTATGTCATGAGCGGGGGCTATTTGAGTGGCTGTGTGTTTGTGTTTGTGTGTGTGTGTGTGTCTTTGTGTGTTTGTGTCTGTGTGTGTGTTTCAGCTGACAGGCACGTAATTCTTTGTACAGCTGCAAACGCTCCAGTGTTTCTATTTGAAGTAGGACGAGGCAGGTTTTCATATTAATGAGAGTGGTGGTGAAAAGCCAGCTTTCAACTATCCAAAACAGACAAAAAAATTATAGTAATCTTTCCACAAAGCGGGGCGGAGGGCAAAGTTCAGACGTTCTGGTTTGTATCATTCTTCCCTCGGTGCATTTTCATGTTGGAATCCACCTGTGTAATCATCTTAAATCACAGCAACCCCCACCCCCCCTGAAACGGAGACACAATAGATTCTGCCTGTTTCCTACTTTTTCCTCTGGTGTTTATATTATTTTATATTAGCTGACAGATGATGGGAATCAGAATTATGAGTTTGCACTATAATCTTTTAGAGGTGATGTAGTGTGTTTAGGTTTTAACATCACAGTTCAGAATGTTTTTGGGTCAACGGACGGAAATAAAACAGGAAATTGCTCCTTTTTTCTCTTCTTATCAAACAGTCGTTTACTGAACAAACTCTTAATTGGATAAAAAAGGCAACCAGCAAACTGCTAATAAAATGTTATTTTTTGTGCAAATTGTTTTTAAATAAATTAAAAGTGATGTAGTGAAACAAATATGAGCTGTACTGGTTGTTTCTGAAGGGCTGTGACGTAGTTGCATTACGACGGATGAGGCCCGGACCCGTTGCATATCATTTGCACATTCAGTGTTCAGCTGACAGTCCGTGTTAGCACAATGGACGAAAAGGTTCGACTTCAATTTACCCTGATTGGCACATGAACCATTGCAGGAATCGCACCTGTGACCTTTTAGTTACATGGTTGTTTCTGTAACCTCAAGGACACCCTGACGCCCTTTCGTTCGCCGGTGGTTCGCAGCTCGACTCCGTTCTATTCTTAAATGTTAACAGACTTAATACAGTGGAACTCCATCATGTCACATGCAGTGAGTAGTTAGAGAAGCTGCTTCTCATTAGCTCGCGGGCTTGAATCAATGTTGTGTGTGTGTGTGTGTGTGTTGGTACTCGCACATGCACATACTGTACGTGCACATGTTTGCATGCACATGCACATTCTGTTGTGCGTACATGTGAGCTCGACAGGCAGGGACTTCCCCTCCGTTGGAAGCTAATCCCCGGCTGCGCTGCCCAAATTAATGTGCAGCGGGAGCAAGAGCTGACAATTAGAAAAGTGCTCGTTCACTTCAAGTCCTCTGAGAGAAGAAGTCTGCTGTGGCAGGCGCACGCCGCTAATGTTAACATTTCATCTCCGTACTCCAACGTTGAAACGTCTCAGAAGAAGACGCACGACAGGCTGGCTTTGAACAGGGAGGTTATCGTTTCATGTCTGCTAAATTCCGTCTTGGTAAACTAGAGATCAGATCAGGATAATCTCCAAACAGTTTGGGAGAAAACTTTGCCCCACCCGCTTACTTTGAAGTCTGTTTTCTGTCAAAGGATTGACAGTCGGGCTACACTGTGGGGAGTTTATGGAAGGAGGATGTGTGTGCTCGAGCAAAGAAGCGGTCCATGTTGTTCGTGCACCGTGTCGGCAACGTTTATAGACGATGCTGCTGGTTGTAATTCTAGTGATTTAATAGTTACACTTTAAATGAATACTTGCAGTATTCTGAGTAATTACTTACAAACATTGGTTTTAGATGGTATGCACCTGCTCATAGAATGTTCCGGTGTAGAAGGACCTGTCCAAATGGTGCAGAAACTACACAAACGGTAATGAAGGTCAAACATCAGAAGTGTATCTTCTTTATGCAGCCAAGCTTTAACTTGTTCTTGAACACAGGAGCATCCTCCTGAGATCTTCTGCTTCTCTTTGCTGCAGCACCAGAGCCCTTGTTGCTGCTGACGTCCTCACATGCTGGAGAGGGTGTAGACCGGCATGTGGCTTCTGAAAGCCGTGGATATTTTTTGTTGCATATCAGGGTTTTGTTTTTCTTTATTCCCCACACAAAGTCAAAGCCTCAAACACATGATTCAGAGTTAACGCTCGGTGTTTGGATTGTGGTAAACCGTATCAGGATGAACCTGTCTAAGCAGTTACTTTGTGGCTTCCTGTATCAGGAGATGCAAGATGTTGAGGAAATGACTTGGAGATTCTGTAATTTTTACATCTTTATGTGGTTGGTCATGGTCGGGGCTAATGTGGTCTTTCAACATCTTGCACCAGCAGCCTTCAGATGAAAGAGCACAAAGTTTAGCACAAATAATCAGTGTTTTATTGTTCGCAGAGCCATGTGAGGACAATTCTTTTTGCATCTTCTTTGGGTCATTTTGAGTATCTTGTATTTTGCCTTATTTTGCACACTTGAGAATCTTGTCGATTATCTAAAGGCACCAGGAGCCGTCTATCAAATAAGGAGAGCACAGAATACCCAGTCAGTGGTGTATGATGTTTCTATAAATGGCCACAATTACCACACAGTCCATCCACTCTACTAAGGCAAGGAGTCTGTTTACAAGTGCCGTTGGATCCCAACTCAGACGTGTAGTCAGTGAAAAACGTGGGAAATAAAGACACTAAACCCTTTAGTCTCACTTCATCTGACAAAACCAGAGCCAAACCGTGTCCGAGACAAAGAAGGAAGAAAAATAATTATGTCTCAGGGGCCTTCT
Source organism: Macroramphosus scolopax (assembly GCA_901007825.1). NCBI lineage: Eukaryota > Metazoa > Chordata > Actinopteri > Syngnathiformes > Centriscidae > Macroramphosus > Macroramphosus scolopax. The sequence continues at coordinate 9,948 of CAAKHC010011111.1, forward strand.
GGCAAGTGTGTTTCCACAGAGGTAATTCAGAGGACAACTCCCTCTCAACATCCTCCTTCTGATTTCCACACCAAAGTGATGACACACTCGTGTCGACTTCCAAATCTATCAAAGTCACTTGGATATTATACGTAAGTAGTATTGTGGTTTTCTCATAGGAACAGCCGTTTGACAAACTTTCTTCATCGATGCTCTTGAAGCTTCTGGAGGGGAAAGTCGACCCTCTTTACTGAGAGGTCAGAACAAATGCCAAAGCTGGCAAGGCATCCGTGTGGCTTCAGAGCAATAGATGAAAGAACTGCACATGTTTGTCTTGTATCAGGGATATCTTTGCTTTTCATTTGTGCTGCTCCAGTCGGTTTTCTATTTGCAGTCTGCAGGATCAGGAGAGGCTATTGGACAGGTGTTGCACCTGCACAGTTCTTGGTAATATTATCGGGGTGCTTTTCACTTTCTCAGCCTTTATACATCATTTAACATTTTACTGCTGGTATGATTCTGCAGAAATTCTCTGCAGGGCTTGACGCAGATTCTCACCCCTCCCCAAGGCCTAAGTTAGGAATAACAGTACCACATAAAGAACTTAAGCGCAATTACAATTTCAAAAACAATGTGTTTTTACTTGATGAATATATACAAGTAGACCTTTACAATTACTGGAAAACATAGACAATTTTTTTTACTATTACTGTCAATCTGTATTTAGTTTGTCATTATTTAATTATTTATTATTTGAATAGTATTAATGTTATGAACGCAACAAATAAAAAATTAATTCTAATCTTATATATGAGGCGAAATGTCACACAGATGGACCATTTAAGAGAGGCTTTTATTTTGAAGTTCAACATCAGACTGTCCTGATTCTGTCTGATGTCTCTGAACTGAAATTGTTGCGGAAACAGGAAGTTTCTGAGTGCTGTTTAGTGCTTTAAATACAGACTTCTTTTGAAATACATGTTTTATTTTAAAATTTGACTTATAACTCACAAAATTGAAAATGTCAAATGTTTAAATTTGAAATCCTACTTTTATTTTTTAAATAATGTTTGCAATCCATTTAATATTTAGTTTTATTAATGTACTTATTATTGATTGACTGATTTTTGTCACTTTCATCGGAACATTGCTTTTGTTTTGAAATGAGTTCTTACGCGCTGTCACCGTATACCTAGTAATACTAGGGTAAAACCTCCCTGTTGGATGTATTTATACATGCTAACAAATAAGTTAATGTAATGCAAATCTATGTCTTCTCCCCTTTCCCGACTGTAACCTGGAACAATACTAATGTACACAAAAACAAAAACCTCTTATTCTTGTTTACTCTTTAAATTCACATGTGTCTTGGGTAAAAGCTCCGTATGTGTTTCCTGTCATTGCCATGTGGTCAATGAAGGCGACACAAGTCGGGCCTTTGTGAGCTGAATCTGTTCAGCTGCAGTTGCTGAGTGTTTGTCTGCACTCAACAATCTGTTAAAACATCTGTCTCAAATAACAGGAAGGGAGTGCACTCCAAAATAAAGCTGTTTGCGGCAGCCTTGTTCGTGCCCACTTTAGAACGAAAGGGCACTGTGTAATTTCTGCATCGCTGCATTGTGGGTAACTCTGTAACGCTAATTTGAACCACATTATAATGATTCGTCTCCGAGCTGACAATGACGAGCACTCGGACCCACCAAGATGAATTTGTTTCTGTTTGCAGTTGAATGATTTGCAGGATGTTTATGGCATGCCGTGAAGCATTAGGCGTCGTACGTCATCTTGGTGCTCAGCCAGTCGCACAGATGCAGCCATTGAAGCTGCATATGGAATCTATACTGCAGCTGCGACCCACTTCCATACGGCATCCATGGCATGATGATAGGCAGGTTTTGAGTAAGTAGTCTTCACACTGAAGAAGTGGCAAGAAAATAGGTTTATTCAAGTTTGTAAACCCTCTGAAAACACTTGATTTTTGAGGTTGCTGTTTATTCTGCGAAAGGAAACGGACGGTCGCAGCTGCAAGTATTAAAAAAAAAAAAAATGGTGTAATTCTCAAACAGTCAATGCACGGTGGTGCGGTGGTTAGCACTGTTGACTTGCTGTGAACAAGTTATGGGTTTGAACGCGAGATTGTGTTCTCCTGTGTGGGTTTCCTCCAGGTACTCCAGTTTCCTCCTACAGACCCTAACACATGCAGATAGGTTAATTGGAGACTCATAATTGGATATTGGTATTTATACCTGGACACTGTTGCAAACGAAGTCCACTGCTCCAAGGTTATTATGCAGGACTTTAACCAGAGAGATGTGGGTTTAATTCCCACAAGTGGGTTTTGGATATTTCTTTAAATAACTTTAAATCGTTTGTTTTTTTCCATCTCACTGAAATAGTTTTCATGGACTTAATAGATACAGGCCAAACATTATAGATAATAACTATAAATAATTGACATTGAGTCCAGCTCAAACATTCTAAGTGATTGATTACTTCGATTTTTTAGAATTGATCCAACGGCTAATTTTTTGCCGTCATGATCTTAAGGCGTAACGCTACAAAGGTGAAGACACGTCATTCTAAGAAAAAGAATGGGAGTTCTGCTGCAGCAAGTGAAACATAGCAGGTTCCTTCATGGAAATGATTATTATTACAATGTCGTGTCGGAGCTGGCGAGGCCATATAAGAGGGCGAGTAGCCGACAGAAGCGGTGCATGAACACCAACGTCCCTGCAGCTGATTGGCTGGATTAGTGTCCTGTGACTCGGTCGAGACACTTTGTTTGATTCCTCTGTGTGTTAGCACTGGATTTTTCTTTGTCAGCACACACACTGAACAGCAAGTGGACCATGAGGAGAGTAAAACCTCTGACTCCACCTTTAAATCCTCATCTTGCAGGGTTGTTTTCAACGAGCAGGTAAATTTGATGATGTGTCCAAAAACACCAGACATGTGGACGGTTGCTACGACGTGCCCGGCAAACTAAAACGCGCCCTCAGACTTGCTCTTAAAATAAAAGATCTGGTCCCTTTCACAAGACAGGAAATGCAACAGAGAGGATTTAAGTGCCCGCAGAGTTAATGTCACCATAATCCCTGTTTTTCACTTCTTCGGTCAAGTTTTTGCAAAGTCGCTAGTGGACGAGCTCCTCGGCTCACTCTGCTTCACATGTATTTTAGGGCTAAACTTGTATTCCTCTTCCCACTGGTAATTTAAAAGCCATTGGAATGTGGAAAATGATTGTAGGAGTGAAAGGGAGGGAAAAGATATGCCTCGCCTGGTCACTTTGGTGTCTGAAATCCGTAGCTGAGATGGCGTATGACTGATATGTGTTTGGACCGCATGTGCCAAACCCGCCTGCTATTCTCAACCTGTAATTCCTCTCCGAATTCAGGCATGCGACTAATTTACTGTAGAGGGCAGTTTTTTGGGGTTTTTTCCTCTCTTCCAGGGAGCAGAAACTTATCCAGTTCCTGTTACAGGCCGCCGTACCAGGCGCTGTAAGTGATGCCACCTGTCAGGCTGACAGCTCATTCTCCGTACGCCAAAGGGCTTCATCAGCTGCAGTCGTGGGGACCAGCCACCTGCCGGGCATCTGAAAACGTTGAACAGGTTGCACAATACTGTCACCGTGCAACAGGTCCCGCTTATTGAAATCAAAGGAGAAACACTCATTTAAAAGCACCGTCGGATCAACGGCTGCATCCATCACACTTGTTGCCTCACGATGATTCTCATGATTATAATTCCATTAACGAAGGTGATACCAGAGTCATAAATAAAACACCATGAGTTAATGCATCCTCCAAATTAATCTGGGTCCATTTTTGGACTAAAAAACAAGTGATCGCAAGAAAAGTTTAAGCGTGACACAAATTATATGCAAAGTGTACTTACTTATTCATTTACTTATTGCTGTTGTAATCTTTTGGTAAATGCTCTTTAATGTGTGCACTGTCTCTTCGCTGCTGTAAAAATGGACGAACAAAGGCTTTCTTTCTTTCTTTCTTTCTTTCTTTCTTTCTTTCTTCTTTCTATCCACAGTTCCAGTTCCTTTGTCTGGCTGTAACCTCGTACACGTGCGAGGCCAAGACGTCCAAACGAACACGAAAAACAACCGGTTTGGAAC
>CAAKHC010011111.1:19339-33525 GCA_901007825.1 Macroramphosus scolopax
GAGTGTGTGCTACATATGAATACATCATTTTAATCTTCACACAAAATGGATTAAAATTCAAAACATGTTTAATAGAGGTGCGTTAGCAGGCTGTTTATTGTATGTACAATGCAAATAGGACGTTACATTCAGAATCAGAATCAGAAAGCCTTTATTAGTCTCAACACGGAGAAATTTACATTTTTACAGCAGCAAAAGGGACAGTTCACGCATTAAAAGAGCATTTACCAAAATTACAACAAGTAATAAGTCAAAATGAATAAGTAAGTACATCATGTTTGGAAGATTGGATCAGAAACACATTGTTATTGCACATAAGTTATGGTACCTAAATTATTGCACTAACTTCAACATTAACTTTAATGTTGAATTTTCTAACTATATATTCTTTGTCAAAGAGACTGTTGTGCCTTCAAAACATCAAATTGATTTATAACCGGTATTTAATTCATTAAGACGTGTTTTAACATCCTCTTCATGAGCTTCCCGTCGTGTAACGGCTGCAGAGGTTCCATTAGTCATCCTGACACCTGACTTAAACTGGTATAAACACAACTCAACCTCTTGCAGTGAGGTTCGTCCAGCGCAGCATAAAGACATTGTTTCATGTGTGACTGACTCACAGTTGTTCTACTTTCCTGTAAAGTATTTGTCTGTTTCTATCTTCATGCTGCCAATTCATCTGGGAGAACAGCCGTACTCACTGAAGACTAAAATATCCAGTTTGATGTGTTTTTTATCACCAATGACCAAAGGTTCCTCCCCCCTTCTCTGCTTTTATTGGGCTCACCTGATGATGTCTTTTCAAGGCCGGCTGCGGGAGGACAGAAGCCACTAGATACGGTATCTGGCCCGAGCCTCCAGCCAGCTGTTAACCTGATAGCATCTGTTTTAAATATCTGGAAGAGAGAAGCCTCTTCTCTTCTGAGCTCTGGACCGACAGTCATCTCACGCCTTTTCTAGTAAAGGGATCTGCAGATGGCCCGTGTCCCTGCAGTCATACAAACCTCACATCACTGGTGCGTCGTCTCACTGTGTTACTGTCCGCCGACAAGTGGGACTCGTTCATGCTTTTAGTAAACAAGACACCAAAGACGCCTGTTTTCCCAAGACAAAAGAAGAGCTGCTGTTTTATCTGTGTGAAGGCAGACACAACATCCTTTCACACCTGAGTGTGCCCCCTGCGTGGCGTTGCTCCCGTCCATTGTCATGCCGTGTTATCAAAACCATCAAACTCCACATGAAAAGATCATTTCATGTTCCGCTGTCACCTGAGGGCGATCTGAGCAACTCGCATGTCATTTGCTTTGTCTGAGTCCAGTGACGAAACCATTTGTCATCCATTATTTCTTTTCCCCCCTCAGGTTTTGTCTGGTTTGAGCTCACTTCAAAGACCTGGTGTCTGAGGAGCAGCCAGGAAACACGCTTTTAGATATTCAGGTTTTGTTTGTGTTGGAGAATCGGAGCCCTCTGTGTTCTTACTCATTGTGTTCTGGTCAGAAATCACAGAGATAAAATGCTGGCGCAGATGTTGGGCTGTTGCCTTCATATGAGCTTAGACAGATTCTCTTCCAAGATTTGGCCTCCAGACAAAAGTCCTTTAAAATAATTCTTTTTAAAAAGAACACATGTCCAACTTGCCTATAATGAATCACAGTCGATGTTAGCGCTCTCATTTTTCTTCAATTCAATTCATGTAACGCCAAACTGTCCATTTGGCAACACACCCGAGCAGAATGCATTCATGTTGAGGTGGTCGGCCCCACAAAGTGGCGGCTCCATGTTGCACTTCAAACTGGCTCGCCTCCGGGCAGGCTCCCATCCCGGGCCCGACTCCCCAGAAGGTGCCCCGGCGTCCCGCTCTTCCAACACCAATCATCAGGGTCCATGAACTGCTGTCGGTCTGGACCTCACCCAGGACTTTACATCCGGGAATCTACACAACTCCCAGGTTCTCCCATCGACCCTTTTTCAGAATCTTTAAATGGTCTGAATGAAACTTGATTATAAATCAATCGTCTGAATCTTTTCCTGCCAACTTCAGTCAATTCCTGTCAGGGGGGGTTGTCCTTTCTGCCCGGCTGGAGTTAATCCAAACTGGTGAGAGGCGCCGGGTACACCTGAACAAGTGTTCCGTGAAAAGGTACACAGTGAGACGAGGCACTCACCTTCACACCTACGTTATGCTCAGAGGATAGTCAATGTACCAAAACACAAGTACACAAAGGAAAACTATGTGTGCACACTGTATACAACTTCGATCCTTCTTTTGGATCGGTGACAGTGGTAAGTGTTGCATCACAGAGCTGAACACTCAGACCCGCAGGAGATGGAGTACTTCCCTGTTCAGGAATAAAAACATCCGTAAGTTCTGCTTTCCTTCCCATCACAGTGACGCACTAAATTTAGATACTAGATTTTCAAATGGGGAAATTTTGTTCTCCGGTTATCTTTTACCAGAAACATCCTTCCTTATCCCCCCCCTCCAACCGTACCGTCTTAAGCTTTTAACTCCATATTTCCTCTCATTTCAAGTAACATTTGTACCGTAGGTGTGCTGGAAGCGGAACTGGGACTCTTGTTACTGTAAGTTGAAGGACTCAGCGGGTCCCACGCATTCATCTGAGCAGGATATTCTGCAGACAGCCCACCTCAGCAAACCCCCGACCGTCGCAGGAGTCGTTTCTGATTTGAACCGGATTCAAAGTATAACACGAGCCTTTGTATTTCAAAGTGGGAGTATTTGTAACGGATCCCCTCGATCTGTCCGTTTTCTAACAAGTGACATTGACCTTCCTGGATTCTACTCAGGAGAGGCTTGATGCTCCTGATTATTTACACAGAGGGTTTCCTTCTTTTTCTTTTTTACAGTCGGTCATTTTCATAAGGGATCATAATACTCCTGGACAGGAAGTATCTGGCTATATAGACTACGCCCACAGACTCAAGACAGAGGACTTTGAACCATATTTCAACGAAAAGAAGAGGCTGATGCCAGGACGCTTGGATTTATGGTGAGTCTCCTTCCATTGTAACATGCCTTTATTGGTTGGGGAGGTCTTGAGTCAAGTGGGATTTGACAAGATTTTGAGGGTAAGGAAATCTAATTAACCAGGATTAAAGATCCCGTTTGACATGGGAGACCAATATAGGCTCGGAAAGAGGGCCGTTACAGACGGTCCGTACAGCAGCAGCCTGTCGTGGCCTCCGCATAGATGTGGAAAATATATGTAGGTTGAGGTATGTAGAACTGCCGAGCTGCTGAACCTGGACAAGACTGACACAAGGTCAGGATTAAAGAGGGATTAAACATCTGTATCGTGCAGTAAATGAGTCATCACATGTAAATGTTTTAGATTGTCCCAAGAAGGTTCTGAAGTTAAACTTTCTGTTTTAGTCCACCTGAAAAGTTAAATGTTCTTTTTTCTTTCAATTGAATATTGTTTGGTTTTGGACAGCTGGTCTAACGACGCTTGTTTTCTCATGAATGTTTATCACTATTTTCTTACGTTTTATTGAACAACTGATCGATCAAGAAGGTCATATACAAAGAAATCAATCATCTAAAAAGGGTTTATAATTTTACAGACAAACTGCGAGACCTTTGATGCCACCTGAAATGCAGTAAAAAGCAGTTTGTACTAGTTGCACACTAGATGATCAGCCTATCAATCAATGGTCATTTTTAGATAATCTGTTCCATGCAGAGTGAACGTACGTAAGGACAATACGGACCCTAATATCATGCTGAATGAATGTTCATGTATGTATTATCATGCATTTCAATTCAGCCAATATGTGTCTATTATATAAATTGATGCAAGAAAATAAAATAAAAACAGTGACATGATATCGGCTTTATATATCGGCCCTCCGCCTCCGTGCTCTCAAAATATTGGCATCTGCCACATTGAAACCCGTAACAGTCAACTACTAGTTCTCATGCCACATTTTAGGTCACAAGCCACAGCGTAACAAGCCACGGCGTCACAAGCAACGCTGTCACAAGCCACGCCACCTGCCAACACAAGTTAATTATCAACCCGTGGGAAGCGCTGGAAAACAGCTCTTACATCCCTGTCACACATGACAAAAGACCCACTGACATCTGGCTTTTGTCTTAGCGGGGAAGTCGACAACTTTCCTTCATTCTCCGGTTAAAGTCTTGGTCATGAGTTTGCTACGAGTGCCTGTGATGAGAAATGACATCCAGGTAGACGCTCATTTCTGGCCCCTTTTTCAGCACACTGCTTAGCTGCAGGTTCGCTGCACACAAACCCCACAAACACACATTTTACCTGCCCGGCATGGTGAGGATGAATCAGGGCAACGTTTGTGAGCTACACACAGCGTGGTAGGTCCATGCTAACTAAATCCTTTTATCCAATATGGATCATGTACTGTATGTTGACCGACAACGCCTCAGCGCCAGTTGCACAAGTCCAGGAGGGAGCCGCAGGTGAACTGCTGACCTGACAGGCGTAAGCTAAAATCCAGTTTGTGTCCCTCTGCGGTTCAGGTAACATCTTTTTTTCGATTCCTTGTGTATCAGAAGAGCTGTGAACACCCAGAGCTGTCAGCAGATTAACAAGAGCCAAAACCATTCCCACATTCCACATGTGCCTGCATAGTAACATATTACCAACATTTCAGATACGTGCTAAAAATCCCATAAGGGCAAACACAACTGGGCAGGAGGTGAACAAGAGTATGTGGTTTTGTTCAGAGTTCAGCCAGACGACACGCAGACTGTGACCTCAGTGACACCGGGCACGACGTCTTCTGCAGTATCTCTATGTGGACTGATTTAAAGCAAAATTATAGTCTGCTTGTGAGCCGGGTCTCATTTTTCTAGTTGCATTCCTATCTGGTAAACAGAAGCTTGAAACTCACTGGAGGCCACACGTTACAGCCGAGGCCATCAAGGCCGTCACACATAACAACTCCCAGTTTGACCAAAGTGTGTGGGTGTTGGTGCAGCGCATCACATTTTTCATGGCCTCTTAAAAACTTGAATACGACTGCAATGACTGCAGGTAGGTTTACACTGGACGGGAAAGAGAGTAGCCTTGTAACAGGTTACATGCGTGCGCAGCAAATGTGCTTGGAAACGGCAGCGGATCTCAGTCATGTCACACACACATCTTTACTCGCAGTAATGTTTGGGAACTTTAATGTGAAACTCACATTTCCGGCCCAAAAAATTAACAGCCTTCAGTTGCAAACGTAACTCAAAAAAGTTCTATTCAAAGCTGCAAATGGGAATCGAACAGCGGTCTGTTGCATCTTTTATATTCAGAGACCTAAACTTGAAACTCACGGCTTCACATCCAAACGTGACTTAGTCTTTACTCACGGCTGCGGGCAGGAATCGAACCGACGGGATCTTTTATCAAATGTCGTGGTCGTCTTCTTCAAATGAGAAGTTCACGTCTTTGATTGAAACAGATCGATGAGGCATCAGAAGGGTTCCTAAAGGACACCTCTGGTTCTGTGAGGTTGAAATAGATCAGGAGTTTATAAGTTGTTTCCGTGAAAACGAGATGACAACAGGAGGTTTATTTTTGGAAAATGTTTTCTCTTTCATCCGTTTCCCATCATGTGTGCTGACACACGGCCGCTCGTGGCCTTGAACCGGGGCCGTCTCTCTCCGGCAAGTGGAAGTCCTAACAAGCTGGAGGTGTGAGTCATTGAGCGAGCATGCCTGGAGGTGCAGCCTACACCCTAATGATGCTTTTATGAGCCCCCCCCACACACACACACACACACAGGTCTCCCTGCCCCCCCTCCTTCTCCCATCTTATTTCACACTTTCTGTCTCCTTTTTCTACCAACTAAAACTATAACTCATCATCTTTACTAATCTATCTGTCCTTATTTTCAACTTTACCTTCCATGCTTTGCTACCTCCCCCCCTCCTATGTCATCTTCCACCCCTCCCTCCCCCCTTTTTTCATCTCTGTCGGGAACAATAACACCCAGTGTGGTTGCTGCTAAGAGGGAGCAGATGCTGGAGCTGCTGCCCACTCAGTGCACTAAACCTCCCACCGCAGGACTCTGAATCCTGTCCCTCCTCCTCCTCCTCCTCCTCCTCCACAGCCACAAAGAACACAGAGCAGCGACACCAGCGCCAGCTCCGGCCTCCACCTCCCACCTCCAGCGAGGAAGGGTTGATAGGTTCACCCGCTGTGTCTCAAGAGAGAGAAAGAGCAGTGGCCGAGTGTCTCCGTGGAGCAATGTATGTTAAAGTAAAGTTAATTGTTGGAGTAAAATATTGAGTAAACCAAGAAAAAACCTACCAAATTATTGAATCCAGGAGACGTCCGATTGCTTTGCTTGGACACCAGACGCATTCAGAAGAGCAATAATTTGCTTTCTTTAGAAAATGACGAAATGCTTTGTTTGCACAGATGTTGGTCAGCCGTCGTCTGGTGCAGGTAGTCCCACATCATTTCAGTTTTCCTCTCCTGCACTCTCAGTCACCTCCAGGTTTTCTGCATTTGCGTTCACCCTGCAGGAGCAGCAAAGGAACAAATATCAGTGGAACACTTGATTTAATTTAGCAGGCACACTGGGTGGGTGGACTCATGTAAACATCATTTGTGAAGGCATAAGTTGTGAGTCTCTGACCTCCTGGGAAACCTGCAGAAGTAAATCAAGTTTACAAGTAAAACACAGTAAACAACAACATCAACTGAAGTCCTGTCGTGTGAAAGTAACTGTGATGGAATATTGATCAGAAACCTGCAGTAGCTTCACTAACTCTGCCCACATTGTTTTCCTTCTGGTCTTGGGAATCGAACCGGCGATCTTTTTGATACCAAGCCTGCTTCTCTAACTGTTGGGCCACAGCTGCCCTTCGTTCAGTTCTTACGTCAGATTTCATCAGTCGTTGCCTGAATTGTCTGCCGTGTGAATTCTCACACTTCTAAAATGGTTAAATCTGTCATCATGTCGTTATCTTCTCCCCTCCCCGTCTTTAAAATGTACCAAACTCCTCCATCGTGCAGCAGCAGGAAACAAACCCTGATGCTGATTCAGCACATGTGGGGAGAAGATGTTATCTCATATGTTTAACCAAATCTGCATCACGTTTACATCTCCATCACTTTATTTTTTTGTAACTGTGAGCTTTCAGTGCAGAGTAAATGCATGCGCACTAATCCGGCCCCTCATCTAATTATCCCGAAGATCTGTAGCTTTGCGTAGCTCCGTGCAGCTCGTGCAGCTCCCTGCAGCTCCCTGCAGCTCCGTGCAGCTCCCTGCAGCTCCGTGCAGCTCCGTGCAGCTCCCTGCAGCTCCCTGCAGCTCCGTGCAGCTCCCTGCAGCTCCGTGCAGCTCCCTGCAGCTCCCTGCAGCTCCGTGCAGCTCCGTGCAGCTCCGTGCAGCTCCCTGCAGCTCCGTGCAGCTCCGTGCAGGTCCGTGCAGCTCCCTGCAGCTCCCTGCAGCTCCCTGCAGCTCCCTGCAGCTCCGTGCAGCTCCCTGCAGCTCCGTGCAGCTCCCTGCAGCTCCCTGCAGCTCCCTGCAGCTCCGTGCAGCTCCGTGCAGCTCCCTGCAGCTCCGTGCAGCCCCGTGCAGCTCGTGCAGCTCCGTGCAGCTCCGTGCAGCTCCCTGCAGCTCCGTGCAGCTCCGTGCAGCTCCATGCAGCTCCGTGCAGCCCCGTGCAGCTCCCTACAGCCAGCTTCCTGCCAGTCCAGATGTGCTTAAAGCATCTCTGATGTCTATTTAATGTTCCCCAGCAAAGTGAACATCTGTTTATGCACTCCAGCTGCCCTCCCCCCGTTCAGGACAGACTAGTAGAGGCATCTCACGTCTCAAATATAGAATCTTCTTAACACTTCTTCTAATTACATTGTTGCTCTGAGGATCTGTTTTTCGTTTCCATTCACCCTTTAGGATTTGATCAATCGTTCAAAATCAAACAGCTTTTCTTGAGACACCGGACCACAAACATCGGCGCTCGTGTGCACTTGGTGACGGACTGAAACATTGCGCGCTCGCCTCCTCCGAGCCCGGGACCATGTTGCCTCCCTGCTCGGCCTCTGCGGTGCACCTGTGTGTCTGGCTTCGTTTTCTGCTGTGCAAATATTTGCACCGCTGTCTTATTTTATTAACTCTTAATACAAAAGGGAAAGTGTTCCAGCGCCGCAGGTGATTTCACAGCTCGCACTGAAAGCTTTGTGTCCGAGTTAACTAATTCTATCGCGGTGGAGTTTGCCAGCTTGATAAATATTTGCTGGTTAGCCGGAACATTCCATGTCATGCGTGTTGATCTTCACACATGGCGTGCATGCACTTCGCTGGCTGGATACATCTGATCGTATTGTTTGTTCTCGGGGCTGATAGTGTTTGGACTGAGCTTGATAGATAGATTAAATGTTCCCTGAAGCATCGTCGGAGACCTCCTGCCAAGATTGATTGGCTGCTCTGCCCGTGTTAGCCTGGGGTTAATTAGGATGTAACCGGGTGAAGTAAAGTTTCACAAACTCTTGGAAGGGACAGTAAATCTAACAGTTAACGTCTTAATTACACCACATTCATTATTGAGAGTTCATTATGAGTGAAGACATGTTTGACCCCTGACCTCTCTCAGTCAATTAGCCTCTTAAGCTCCCGTCCAATGAAATATGAGATAACAGACAGATGTGTAACTGCATTACATAACGTGTGTGTGTGTGTGTGTGTGTGTGTGTGTGCGTGTGCGTGTGCGTGCGTGTGCGTGTGTGTGTGTGTGTCCTTCTGATGGCTCGCTGGCGTCTCTTTCTGTGTAACCCAGTAAGTGGGGCTCCAGAAAGAAGCTCGTCATATTAAGTAAGACCGTCGTGGATGAGGTCGGCGGTGCTGAACTCCTGACCCGCCTCTCATCACTCTGACATTGACAGCTCGGATCACTGATTTGTATCGAAATTGATCCCATTTCCGCGACGATCTTGTTATTAATTTGATCATAAGGAAATATGAAATGGACCTTTTGTGAAGAAATTCTTGCATGTGTCTCGTATTATTGCGAGTGTCTCCAGATGTGTCTGATTGTTTTACTGACAGATGTGAACATGACAGAAGAGTTCACATCAGAACATCCCAAAGGTGCTGGATGTGAGGGATTTTATGATCATTATTTATTGAACACATCTCAACATCCATCTTACAAATGTGTTCACGAATGCAGCAGAAATAAAAAACAGACAGTCGATATTCCAACAACGGTGTGAAAGAAAACATTAGAGGTGATGAAACACAGTTCAAAGAAAATTAAATTCCAAGTAGTCTCTGTGGTTAGGAAAGGATTTAAAGGAGACGGCTGACAGACAACCTGAGGTTGACCGTTAAACCATCCTCACTCCTCCTCTCCCAACCCGTTAGCTTTGATAGCCGTATCAATAAGCTCGGACCTTAATTGATTTTCAGGTTTCGAGTAATTGGAAAACGGGTCTACAACGCCACCCTGATGACAGGTTAGGAAACTCTTTCAAGGAATCAAAAGTCTGTTAAAAATATTATTATTATTATTATTATTATTATTATTATTATTATTATTATTATTATTATCTGATATTAAGCATGTTTTTGTGTTAATATTCAAATGTTTCATATTCTGATCTTCTATCTGTCATTGCTAAACATCACAGACTTTATAAGCTTTAGACATTAAGTATGTTGTTGCCCCTTAACCTCAGATTTACATATATTTTAATAATCAGATTCAATGTAAACGTATTGGCTAATTGAGCACGAAACATAACGAGCAGGGTCGACAGGGTGGTCAGCTGAGCTCGCACCTCTTCTCCCCCAGAACTTCAGGAACTGTATCAGACTTTATTCTTCACAGTATTTTCTCCTCTGTGATGCGGCGTCAGGAGAGTCCAGCTCCTCTGAGCCATGAGACTGTTGACATTACCCTGGAAAGATGACCGCCTGGAGATAACAATAGAGCTGAGCAGGGTAACTATGGAAAGTGAAAGGACACGGTGCACGTGTCAAACAGCCACGCATGGGCGACCGGGGAGCCGATGCCGAGAGCACCGTCATTGTTTCCAACAGATCCAGGTTCTCACACTTTTTACTGGTCCATGTGTCTGGGTGTGGTGCCACCCAGCTGCTGGAGCTTTCTTTGTGACCAAATGTGCACCGGCTAGTTTCCCTGGCGACGGTTCATATGGGACAGTGAAGGGCAGTGGGTCCCGTTAATGGACGAATGACACTTTTCTCCTCGGTGCTGAAACCTCCCCCATCCGTCCATCCCCGGCGGTTCACCACCGAATAAAAGTGGTCAACCAGAAAAATGTTAATTTTTTATACGCCATCATGGTATAAATAGTCAGTAAAACCCTGTCAGATCTAATTTACGAAGAGAAGAAGTATGCAAACATCTGTGAGCGAGTCACAGACAATATAATTTTCCTCTCAGTTTAAAGGGAAAAACCTCAATTTGTGTTTCGTAATTCGGGGCATTGCAGCCGTCTATTCTGATCCTGCTTCACTCAGCTCTGCTGGCAGTTGGAGAACAACGGACCAGACTTCTGGTCGTACAGTATCAAACCATATAATTTTATGCATGGATGTATTTCTCCACACAGTTTGGGCTGTTCGGAGGCGTCCGGTGCATGTGTTTCCTGGAAGGGAATCTCACTCTCGCAGCCATCTCCTGTCAGCTTCCAGACATCTGAGAGACGAGATGTTATCCACTGTCTCACGTTCGGACATTTACTGTGTCCTACAGGGGAGTGTTGTATAGTAGAACCCAACATGAGCAGCATTCATTGTGTTTTTATTTTCATTTCAATTTGAAATTTGATTTCCTGGGTGGGAAATTATTTTACAGTGGGGGGTTTGCTGCTGTGTTCACGGGCATTTCAGCTGTGGGTGTCTGGGAGAGGACATGGCAACCCTGTCCTGCTGGTCCACGGGATTGAACTGGCAACCTTTTGTTACCAAGCTTACTTTTATAACCGTTAGGCCAAAGCTTCCCCCCACTATTTAAAGGTGGGTATGACAGAGCATTAGGCTCCAGTGAAGGCTCCAGTGGAGAACCAGTGGAGGCTCTAGGAGAGGCTCCAGTGGAGGCTCCAGTGAAGGCTCCAGTGGAGGGGTTAATACATTAAGTCAATATCAGAGATCAACATTGTACATTTATGAGAACATTCCCCTCCCACAGTCAGTAAAGACTATAACGTTGTCTGATACCCACTCGTGAAACTCGTGAAAACCATAATCACTTTGTGAAAAGGCAGATTCCACATTGGACCACGTCCAGATCAGAACCCTTATATAAAGAACTAGATCATCCCCAAGAGGCCAAAACTGTATTTTATTTTTGAATCATGAACTATAAAAGTTTTTCCTCATCATGGCCTGTTAAGTTTCCCTTAACTTCCCCCTTAACTACTGAATGACAGGCTGGTCTGTGGTGTGATGAGGTTGATTTACAGTCTGTCAATTGAGCTGGATCAAAGACCTCCTGACAAGGCGAGTCTGCCCGATTCCGACTCCAGCGTGTTTCATTGCCGCCTCATTGTCAGGACCTTGCTTTTACATCTCAAACCTGTTTTAAGAACTTTTTTTGTCTAAATCAGAACTCAGGTTCAATTAAGAGTTTCTTTCAGTTTCGAGAAGTAGTTAGATGATGATGATTATTTACTTGTTACTTATTCTGAATAACTATACACAACAAGAAAAAGACCCATGAAGGTACCCTGACGGGTGCAGCAGTAAGTCGCTGCTCTCTCGGTATTGGCTTTAATATCTGGCACTATTCATAACTAGTCAAAAAAAAGACCTTTCTGTAAAATTCTGTATTTACATTTCCCAAAATTGCCTGGTGGGGGAGTGTGGGTTTTGGAAAGGCCACACGGGTACGTTTTTATATTGCTCGTGCTACATGTTTGCTTGTAATGTGCAGCAGGCGTGCTCAATATGTTGCAGTCATAAAATATTTTAAGGCACAAATGCAAATATCTGTTTCCCAACAGGTTTTATGTGCCACTAGAGATTATTGCACCTGAAACCAGCGTGGAAGCAACACGTTGACACCAACCAAGCAGCCAGAGATTTAAAGATGGCAGAGGTCTGACGATGTTACAGACAGTTATCAAGTGCTTCTGCAAGACAACAAAATGCACATTCCAAAAATAAAAAATAACTTGATAATTTAAGATGTTCCATATTAAATTAAAATTTTGAGCCGATCTTACAATCCTTATTGTAACAAAAGAAGAAATGCTAACTGCATTAGCGTGAGTGGAGGGTGAACCTTTCCTCCGTCGAGTGGCGGGTCTGGGCTCCCTCACGCTGCTGCATTATGGAATGAAAACCGCTAATGTATCGTCCCATTTCTTCCTGCCACCACCGGGTGAAGAGCTCCGAAGTGAGATAGTGAACTCTATCAGTAGAGGAGTCACTGTCGCCTCTTGAGGTACCACATGGTATTATGAAACATGACCGCTAGCTGGTTAGCATCCTCGCAAATGATACCTTCTTGGTCAAAGTCATTTTCAGACTCACATTTCCTCATTTCCACAGCTGAATCCAAACTCAACATGGGAGTAATGTTGCATTCAGCACCACCACAATGATAAGTTTTCTATTCCCGACCAGCCTTGACTCCAATTCCTGTAAATAATGAGAAGATCTGCCAGTGTTATGGTTGACCTTCGTCAAGCCGTCTCCAGTAAACCTGTTTAGGATCTCCTAATCTGAGATTTGAGATGTACAGAACAAGGAGAATACCAATCCCATCACATGCCATGTTAAGTGTTTTAATCTGGCCTGAAGGTGCAAACATCTTCAAACACCCATTCACTCTCACAAAGTTACACATTATTACTCTGCCATATCAAGAATAACAGAAACCCAAGAGCGGAGCAGGATCCAATCGGATGCTGTAAATTAATGGGACATTTATTTTGGAATTCAACCCTTTCTTTGGTTTCCACTGCTTATTAGCCACAGCCTCCCTCTAATGCCTGGCTCGGTGAGCTCCAACACAGCGCCCTCAACATCAAATTGGAAACAGACTCTCACCTCCCGACAAACGTTTATAACCTGCTGTTGATTATTGATATGGCGACCGTGGCTGTGTGATGCTCTGCAATCCATGAAGTTTTCTTTCCTCCGTGAAACATGCAAAGTCATGACCTCAGTATGACACTCGTGTTGTTCTAAAGCCACCTGCTGCGGCGAGTCCATAGAGGAACATGTTCAGGAAGACTTGAAGCTCTGCAACTTAAAGAACCATCTTTCATTCTGTGTTTCTGTGCCAGAATCTTAATCTATATTCATCCACGGCGCTCGAAATACACTCTACGCATTGTAACAGAGGGAAAGGAAAGCGAGAACTCAGATATATTTTCTGCTTCATATAGACGCTAAACTATTTTCAACTGTTTTTGCTTCATAGCAAATAAAAAAGAATCTGCTGCAATCTCTCAATCTGTCCACTGCTGGTGTCTTCATGTCATTGAAATACATGTTCCTCTAAAAGCGACGTGTTCCTGTGTGGGCCGACGAAAGAAAAAAAAAAAAACAAAACAAAACAAAACAAAAGTCCCGGCAGCATCGCCAGAGCGACACAAAATTACTGTTTGTCATGGGTGCAAACGTACATTAATCTCCAGCAGTGTTACAAAAGAGCAACAGAGTTGGTCCCAGCAGGCCTCGTTCCCACAAATGTTAACACAAAAGGTGCTGGCAGGCTGCGGGTGGTTTCCTGCTGCCGCCTCCGTAGATTCTAATTTAAACTGCAGCTCTGCGACGCAGAACGAGGGACGACGCATCGCTATCTGCTGCTGCCATCTATGTTGATGATGAACTTCTTTTGCTACTTGCTGATGATGCAGCTCGCCGTGTAGCCATGGCAACCACAGAAACTAGGAGAACTAAAAGAATCGATACACGGGCTGATTCCACTGCAATCCCAAAAATAATGAGAATAAATATTATTTTTCATCTATAAGATAAGATAAGATGAGATGAGATAAACCTTTATTCGTCCCACAACGGGGAAAGTGGAGAGTGAACACAGTAAAGAGCATTTCTAAAAAAATAACAACAAATGAATCAGGACACATGACGGTGTGGAACAATCCACCAGCCGAACCACCTTGTTCCTCACAACCAAACTTTCTGGTGATGAATTGCACCTTAAAGAACACCAGTGTTGTCAACTGACTGCAACTGCTCTAAAACAA
>CAAKHC010011112.1:0-20303 GCA_901007825.1 Macroramphosus scolopax
AGTGTTCAGGGTTAGGGGAAGCTCAGATGTGGTAAAGTTCAGTTTAGTGGACTGTATACAAAGAATGGAGGAAATAAGGTTGAGTAATTTGTGCATATGTTTGTTTAATATTGTAGAGTTTATCATCACAATATGTAGCCTTATATGGCAAGACCAGCGGCTGGCCAATAGAGGGCGCTAGGGCGCCGACATCCCTGGTGGAAAGTGTCCTTTGATTTCTCTCTAATCACTTATTTTAAGTATGTACGTGTTTAAAATGCAAAATAACGTAATATATAAAATACAAATCTTTATGTTTGGGGGGAAATTTGCTTCCTGTTCGTCCCCTCTCTCTCAATATCCTTTCTGGGGCGATAGAAACATCTCCCAGTCAGTGCAACAGAGCAGCCAATTACTGACACAAACTGGTGGTGGTGGTGGGGTTGAGAGGGCAGGCGGTGATGGTGATGCAGGGCAGCAGAGACAACCACAGGAAGTGGGAGAGATGGGAAATCACTTCAGTTTAAGAAGGGTGTCAAATTGGGAGGGTGTGATCGGTAGATGGTGTGTAGAGGGGCGTGCAACATCTGTAGAGCTGCGCAGCTCAATTGACTTCCTGAAGTAGCGCGCAAGCATCGCTCCTTTTACTTAGATGATGTCTTCCTTTGTGTTGCTTTATAGATTGCATGAAAAACACACATGCTCCTGATCAGTCATCGTAGAGATCAATAACCACCTCTCACACTTATTATGCATCAAATATCAAAACTGTACTTTAGCATTACACAAAAAGTGTGTGTGTGTGTGTGTGTGTGTGTGTGTGTGTGTGTGTGTGTGTGTGTGTGTGTGTGTGTGTGTGTGTGTGTGTGTGTGTGTGTGTGTGTGTGTGTGTGTGTGTGTGTCTGTAGTTAAATATACACAGGGTCTTATTTAACTGTTTTTATATCGATTTAATTCAGTCCCATGTTAAGACAACAGGAACCTGGGGAGGGTCGAGACCGCCGATGGGCCGAATCAGCATAAATTAATAGAGTTAATAGATAAACAGTGTGCATATATTAGTTTTATAAAACACAGCTGCTGCAGGAAATAGCCATCTGTCCTCCACCTCTTCATGTCTTCATACCCTCTCTGTTGCCAGTGCTTACGTCTGTTGCTTCTCTTCTTATCGTCTACTATGTTGAGCCACCGTTTCTCAGTATCTGTTCATTTCTGTCTCAGTTAACTCCTTAACTTTGTCAGAGTCCAAGGCAAACTGCTAATGCATGACGTCCTCATCTTCCTTTTTTTTCCTCGAAGCCAACAAAGGATGAAAACTTCACCCAGACTGTATCACAGGAGACCGACCTGTAGAGAAGCAGTGATACCAGCAGGTGCCCCGAAACTAAATGTTCACATTTAGGCGATAGTGGTAATAGTCATGATGATTGAGGCAAAGAAGGAAATCTGTTGAACTGATTACAGAGTTATTAAATATGCAAAGTGGGAGATGTTGGAAGTTTGACTTAAATAGAGGAAGACGGCTTTTTGCATCCTGATCCCTCCATCAGTCTGTTCTTCCGTCAGTCCATCCTCAGTCACATTGTCCCTCCACTTCAAGGTCGACGGTACAACCTTATTGGCTTGGCTAAAAAAAACTCAGAAAAACGGGTTGACATTTGGACTCCCTTCAAATATAATGACATGGAGGGAAAAGGTGAGTGTGTGTTGTTGCTGGGAGAGGAGCCCCACTGCTACGGAATAGCTGAGAGGAAAACCACAAAACCAACGTTGATTTACCCAAACCTAATCAAACATGTCGTTAGAACCTAAATCAAACGCCTCTAAACGGGGGAAGCACATTACAGATACAGCAGGTGTTGAGTCAAGGAGCAGCTTTCATTTACTTCCTTGCGTAATCAAGAGCACTGAGGTGGTTCATACATATATATAACTGTGTGTGTGTGTGTGTGTGTGTGTGTGTGCGAGTAGGTAAGTGGATTGCATGAATCTCCACAGAAATGTCCTCTTTGCCTGATCACCGATCCTGTCTCCGTGTTCGTATCGTCATTCATTTCCTTTCACTCCACCCACTCCCACCCTCAAACGCACCAACCCAACAAGCACACAGCATTTTGTTCTTTCTCCAAAAACATCTTATTGTGCAGGAGATGTTAGAGTAGTATTTGTACATTTCTAAGAAGTAGAATGTTCTCCATGTCTTTGAAACACCACGGATTAGATAATGCAAGGATGATGTTTCAGGTCGATCTGTTCAGAGAGGCGCTCACATATCTCCCGACCAACACAGTAACACAATAGCCAGTAGAGCGAGGGAATCTTCTCCGCCTGTGCACATCATTACTTCCTATCTCACAAAACTAACACCTATGCATAACAGTATTTTTTTTTTGAGTGAGTGCATCACTATATATAATTGGTCACGGTCCTCGGGCGGGAGAGTCCAGCCTTCCAGATATTCATTAGATGACAGTGAACATAAGAGGAGTTTGTTAGCGTCCGTGGATCTCATCTGTTCACAGGTATTTGCAGCGTTATACCGACGTGGCGACTCTCTTCTTTGGTGGAAGTAATCAAAGCCTGATGACAATCTCAGGATTGTTACTGTGCAAGAAAGCCTTTGTTTTCAACGAGATATTCATTAATTAGACTTTATTCATCGCATAAATAGTATTCATAATGACACCATTAGATGGATAAAGGATAGATCACAGACCTGTCATCATTTGAACAGATATAATGTGAGTAATTATGAACTCACACTAAAAATAGGCACCTAAATGATTCACAAAACAGATGTATGAACATGTATGAACAAAAGGATGAGGTGTTTCTGTGAGTCACCTGGTTTAATGCCTCAGCAAAGTGATTACCCAGCGAGTAATTAAAGTGCATGTAATAAAAAAAGAGCTGTGGAAATTTGAAATCCATGTATGTGTGTCTGTACTGTGAGTATGCGCGTGTGGTTAAATGATTAAAATGGTCATGCACACTCTCACACACTACAACAAACACCTTCACACCCTACCCAGCATCTGAAGTCACATGTTTTTCTCGCTGATAAGAAGACTTGTCATGATGTTAAAGCATCTGCTAACTGTTCTTGTTACAAACTTTCCAGCTTGTTGTTGCTATGGTAATGGTGAGTAAGACTAAGTGCGTAAGATGGAAGTATTTCCAGACACATATGTTGCTACAGTTGTTAATTTGAGTGTAATAGAGTGGTGGGCTGTTGTCTTTGGCCAAACGCTCTCCTATTGCATTTCTAGTTTTGTAAGCGGTACAGCAGAACATCTGATGGATGGACAATTCTCTGACATCAGTAAAGTGCATGTTATCATATCATGTGATCTTAATAGAAATCAGAGTACTCAGCCCATGTTTACCATCTTTCTTCTTTGATCCCATTTTGCTTGAAAAGGTCACATTCTGTGCTTTTTACAATGTGTTTGTGTTTATACGTGTATGTGCATGCTTGTGTGTCTCCGTTGAAAGGGCAGAATGTGCTCTGGATGTTTCTGACAAGCTGTTTTATGATGCTCATTAATGAGAGGGAATGGATCTGCCCACTCTCATAATAACTGACAGACCGATGCAGTGTAACACACATAGATAGCTGTAAAGTGTATGAGAATGCTCACAGTGAAAGTGTCCTGAAGAAAGTGCGCCTGCATGTGTTTTTCAGGTGTGATACTGCTACAAAGCATTCTGGGAGGAAGGGGTGGACCAGTTGGAAATATGTAAAGCAGGTGGTGCTCTGATGATGGTCACAGTAGCGAGGAAGCAGGAGGCTGAGATTTTGGAGAATAAGACAGATGTTGCACTACAGGGGAATGTGACCTGATGGTAATTATAGACATCAGGATGTTCTTGGAGAAGACCGTTAGCTCTGTACACTTCCTATCCACCCAGGAAAAGGATGAGGCTTTCCAAGCAGTAGCGTGTGTCTGTCATGTATTGTTCTCCACCGTCCTCCCCTGGCAATCTGTAAACAAGGAATGTGCTCCTTATAAAAGAATATACATATGCTCATGAGATCAGTGAGTGGAACTCTACCGCCTCCCTGTGGTGATCACCTGTTACTGCAGTGATCCTGCCTGCTTGATACACACCAACAAACACATATATAAAGTCCTGTTTTCCCTTTAAGATTTTCACTTTAAAATAAAACTGAATTACTGGCAGCAGGGAACATTTTACCGTTATTTTACATTGCATCTATAATTAGAATGAGCAGTAAATCCATGTATTCTGGATAACTAGTAAACTAGTTAATAACTAGGATAACAGTAGAATAAGTTTTGTGCTAATGTTACAGCATATGCTGGGTGTTACTGTTTATCAGGGGCGTGAATGCCAGTGTGCATGGTTGTTTGCGTCTATGTGTGAATCCTGTGATTGAGTGGCCACCTCTCCAGAGTGTCACCCACCTGTCGCCCAATGAACCTGTGCCGTATTAGCATACATAATGAATTTATCAATTGATTAGTTGCAACGAAAAATATAATATGTACTGTAAGTACAAACATGTCAGTAGAGAGCAGGAAGGATTATGTGCACATCTAATAATAATATGAAATAATTAGCTGCAAACAGCAATGATGGGGCAAAACAGCCCAGCAAGGACTGCTTGGCAAGTTCTGAAGGACACTTGATGTGATCATGTGAAAAACAAAAAAAGTGAGAAAAAAACATTGAGTTATTAGCCAAAATAGATATTTGCCTATTGCAGCCTCTTCTGGTCATTAAATGCATTTTTTTTTTGGTGTACTTCTTCACAATAGGGTCCATGTGATTGATACAAGAGCATTGCTGAGACGGGACCTCACATCCTGAGGCTTGGCCTGAAGATCATCTGTGCAAATTGTGGGAAACATTGGACAATAATTGTGGCCTGTGAGCAATTTATAAACTTTAAAATCCAATATGGCAGCCACATCAATGCTGACATGACAAGCTGCCATGTCGCAGCTTCGGGTCTCTCTCAGTATTAGAAGATAATCATGTACTTTTCAAAGGCATACACAGCAACGTTTATTATCAAAAATGTATTTCTTGCCTATTGCAGCACTGCACGTCGAATGACATTGACTCCCATGGCAGGAGAAGAATAAAAAGAAACGTTAGAAACACAATGGATGACTTTGCAGCTTGGCCTCCAATAATCTTTATTTTTTCAAATGATGTTTCAACTGAGATTTGTGACTGCGTCTAACGTTCTCACACATCACCGTACCTTGTAGATCAGGCTAATAATCCCTGTCTGTTTTATACGCAGGAAAACCCTTTGGCCCACATTTATTTATAAACTCCTTCTATGCATCCCTCCTATCCCTTTACCTTCTTATTGCACAGCTCTGGTGGCTTTAGCCTTTGCTCGTTTGATATGTATTTATTATCTCTACATGAGGTCTGCACAGAGCTAAACAAGATGGCTTGCATGTATTCTTGGAATACACAACAAGCTTGCGTGCGGATTGGAAATGCTGGTTAATCTGGTTGATTTTAAAACACATGCAAACAGAGTGAATTGGGAGGTGTCTGTGTCTCTGATCATCCTTTAATCTTAGCACTGCACCCTTCATTTTTAATGTAAATGTATGCTAGTGATACAGGTGGATCCAGCTGTAAGAGACAGATATGAAATACCAGGCCTGAGTTCCTTTACAAACATCACATCCCACTGTCTTAACGGGCCAGAACTCAAAATGCTGTCATGTGCAGTCATCTCACAGGCATGTCAGTCCTCCAGCAACCGGCGACTGCTCGGTGAGCTCCCAGTCCGTCCAGTCATGGCAGGCCCATTTTCCGGCTGTACCCGGTTCTCGTTTCCATGGAGATGACGTCATGCTGCAGCAACGGAAGCCACTGCGCAGCCGCGGATTGAGGGAAGGGCTAGACAGAGCTTACGACGACACCACAATCCTTTCAGCAGGCCAGCACTGAGACGCCCCAGACCCGAAGACCGTCAGCTCTCCCCGTTTTCTCCAGCAGCAGCTCTTTGTGACACCACACAGCTACAACATGCGTGAGATCGTGCACCTGCAGGCCGGGCAGTGCGGGAACCAGATCGGAGCAAAGGTATGTGAACATGCACAGCCATTGACGGATCTTTAAAATCTGTCTATTGTGATTGATTCTCCAAGGAGGCCCCGATGACCACGGGAGATATTAAATAGGTCAACACAGTGGAAAGTGTTGTGTTCAGATGGAGAAGGCAGCGTACAATGGCATCATTTAGGATGGGCGGTGGCGGGCAGAGACATCCCCGCCTGATGGCTGGAAACGGACTCAAATCAGTGATCCGCTATAACTGCGACACGATGTGTCTGTGGGAGTCTGTGTCAGATTAGACATCTGAAATCAGAGGGCCTTTACCACCAACAACATGCATGTACTGTGTGTGTGTGTGTGTGTGTGTTGTCAGAGGGGTGTGGCCCAGACATCGATTGCACGGGATTGCAATTTATTCAACACACATACACACACACACACACACACATACACACACTGCCTCATGGTGAATTATAAGAGGCCTGCAAGCTGATATTTTAGGACCATCCCAGTTTAATTTTCTTTACATGGCAAAAGCTTCTATTTTTTTGCGGTATCTTCATGTCGGAGTTGAATATGAGGTTGCTAAGCTGAATATTAAAGATCGTGTTAGAAAGGCTGCAACTATATATTTAATTGAGACAATTTTTTTTTGTGGTTGTATCTGTTAGTCGGTCGATGAAAAGTCAGAAAACTGGGAAAAATCCATCTTCCAGCCATCTTCAAATGTATTCAGTTAATTTGTGTGACGATTTACATATTTAAATTCACATAACGGGCAGGTTTGAACACTAAAACAATTTGAGACTGACGTACATGAGAAATGAAAACCATGATAACCAATAAAAAAAATAAAATTTAAAAAATACATTTAAATGTCAGTAAAAACGTTGTAAATCATGAATACCGAATAATAAATTATTAAATTAATTAAAGGACTAATTGTTATGTCGTCTGATTAAGCTGTGTAATATTAATGTCAAGCTCTTCTGTGCATGGACATTAAAATGGCAAGAATGACATTCATGCGTGTCAACATTAACGTCTCTCTGTCTCCTTGGCCGGTTTATAGTTCTGGGAGGTCATCAGTGATGAGCACGGCATTGACCCAACAGGATCCTATCATGGGGACAGTGACCTGCAGCTGGACAGAATCAATGTCTACTATAACGAGGCCTCAGGTACGGTGGTCAAAACACAAAGCATACGATCGTGATCGTGAGGTCTCGATAGTTTACCTCTTTGAAATAAAACTGTTTGTGTTCTAGGAGGAAAATATGTGCCGAGGGCCATCCTAGTGGATCTGGAGCCAGGCACCATGGATTCTGTCCGCTCCGGCCCCTTCGGACAGATCTTCCGACCCGACAACTTTGTCTTTGGTATATGATCCACATGCATGCACCTATTTTGATTTTCACATAGGAAATAAAAGGCGATGTTAATCGCAGACTGATGTGACCTAGATGATCCTAATAAACCTCTTCCTTCCAGGCCAAAGTGGAGCAGGCAACAACTGGGCCAAGGGTCACTACACAGAGGGAGCTGAGCTCGTGGACTCCGTCATGGATGTAGTGAGGAAGGAGGCTGAGAGCTGTGACTGCCTTCAGGGTTTCCAGCTTACACACTCCTTAGGCGGCGGCACCGGCTCTGGTATGGGAACTCTGCTCATCAGCAAGATCCGTGAAGAGTACCCTGATCGTATCATGAACACATTCAGTGTGGTGCCCTCTCCTAAGGTACGTTGATCGAGTCACTTCCCTTGTTGGTATTGTTCCTTTCCTTGATTATAATTATGTCATGTCACATGATTTGCCTGCAGGTGTCAGACACGGTGGTGGAGCCCTACAATGCCACCCTGTCCGTCCACCAACTGGTTGAGAACACAGACGAGACTTACTGCATCGACAACGAGGCCCTGTATGACATCTGCTTCCGCACCCTCAAACTCACCACACCCACTTACGGAGACCTCAACCATCTGGTCTCTGCTACCATGAGCGGCGTTACAACATGCCTGCGTTTCCCCGGCCAGCTCAACGCTGACCTCCGCAAACTGGCAGTTAACATGGTGCCCTTCCCTCGTCTCCACTTCTTCATGCCCGGCTTCGCTCCGCTCACCAGCAGGGGCAGCCAGCAGTACAGAGCACTCTCTGTGCCTGAACTCACTCAGCAGATGTTTGATTCCAAGAACATGATGGCCGCCTGTGACCCCCGCCATGGCCGTTACCTGACAGTCGCTGCCGTTTTCCGCGGACGCATGTCCATGAAGGAGGTGGACGAGCAGATGCTGAACGTACAGAACAAGAACAGCAGCTACTTTGTTGAGTGGATCCCCAACAATGTGAAAACAGCTGTGTGCGACATCCCGCCCCGTGGGCTCAAGATGGCCGCCACCTTCATCGGCAACAGCACAGCAATCCAGGAGCTGTTCAAGCGAATCTCCGAGCAGTTCACCGCCATGTTCCGCCGCAAGGCCTTCCTCCACTGGTACACCGGCGAGGGCATGGATGAGATGGAGTTCACCGAGGCGGAGAGCAACATGAACGACTTGGTGTCAGAGTACCAGCAGTACCAAGACGCCACGGCTGAGGAGGGAGAGTTTGAGGAGGAGGGAGAGGAGGAGGTGGCCTGAAGCTGAAACCAGTCATCATTTCTCATCTGCACTCGTAACAACTCCATCCATCCGCTTCTTCAGTCCTACTCTGCTCTCTTTTCTCCTGTATTTGTTCTGTTTTCTTTTCTCTGCACCTCTCTTCTTCCTAATCTTTTCCCTTCCCGCAGCCAGATTAGGATCCACTGCACTACGTCTCTCCCATCTCAAATAGAGGTCGTTAACACGGGTGAGCTCGTGGCCTGTTGTCAGGAGCTTTCTGTTCATGTTGATTTATCCTCATCCAACAGTTCTACACCTGGGACAAGAATTCAGTAACTGTTTAACTTGCCATCATTTGTCTAATTTGGCATTGATTGAAATAAATTTATGGAAAGAAGAATCTCTTTGTGTGTGTGTGAAATTCTTCTGTCTGTCTATACATTTTAAAATGACACAAAAACAAAACAAGTACAAGTTAAACTTACATGATAAATGCTTGTTAATCTCTATCGATTAGCTTTCATAAAAATTATCTTCCTGTGAATGACCAAACAGTGGTCTGTAAATCAAAATGGAGACCTGCATGGACAGATTAGGCAGTTTAGCAAGTTGCCACCAGGTGGCAGCATGAGATGAATGAAAAGTGTTTTTCAGAGCAAGATGTAGATACCTTGTTGCTTCCTCTCCAATAATAATCCTTTTACATAAAATACTTTGGAAAGGTGAAGGACTCTGCAGCCCATTTGTCTGAGAATGGACTCGAAACCTGTCGAAACAGCTCCTCACAGGGAGACATATTCACAAATAAAAGCATGTCTTTGGATACAAATCGAGTTATAAACAGATCTTAAATAGCAGCTCTGCTTCTCCTGTTTGGCACCTCCACTTGACTTCAGTATTCATGACTTAAGTGTTGACTCAGACATCAGACACGTCTGGAAGGGACTTTTTTTCTTGATATTGAGAAGTTACGTTCTGTTTTGGACACACGATTGGGGGATTTGATTTCTAACTAACAAACCTGAGAACTTTGTACGACATACCAGACTAGCAGAGGGACAGAGGCCGACGCATGAGGCCGCAATCATGGAGGGGGACACAACTCATGAAATATTTTAACTTCAGAGCCCATTTTAGGATTTAATAATTATATTAATTTTCATTTTTATTTTAAAGGCTATTTTCAACATCCACAAGCTGTTGAAAATAAAACAACTTTTTATGGCCGCTGTTGTGTTGATCTGTTGGGTGAAGGTTTCAAACATCGTGGAGGTAGGTCCTATAACATACGTCATATTCACATATACACGCATTAACGAAACTGACATACTGACAAAGCAGGAAATGTTCTGTCACTCCAGCTCTGATTCTGCAGACTGCTGCGTCTGCTGCTGTCGGCCTGCCTTCATTCTGCTGCTATCAGAGGTTTGACCTTCATCTAACTTACCTGCTAAGGATCTCTTCACTCCTGGACAAACACATGGACACAGCCGCATTCAGACAGCATGGGCACCAGACTGAAGTAAGTTTATAATGGCAATTTCGTATCATCATCATCATCATCATCACTCGGCCTGCCAGTCTGTTCTTGTGGTTTCTGTCACTTCCTCTCACAACTGCACAGGAAGTTTCCTACAAAGCTCTATTGCTCTCTGTAAGTAAACATGTAATGCAATAACATTCTTCTGGAGACTTTACGTCAAATAGAAACATTTTTTACTTTTGTCCACACCTGCATGTCTGATCACTACTCAAGAGAACGTTAATTTTGTTTCTTTTAAATTAGTATTTGTCTTATAAATGTTTTTACTAGAATGTCCCATAATCACAGTGCCGTATTTGGTGGGTTGGGTGCTACAACGTTAATCTCACTCCAGTGCTGTGAACCCTCTCTTCTGTCAGACAGAACCCTGAGCGCACATTCAACTGGTTCTTTGAAACAACTTGCCCTGTAGCCAGAGACCATGGTGAGTCCTCTGTCTTCTGTCCCTGCAGCACACCTGCTAGCATTTGAAAAAAGCTTGTCTTTTAATGTTGAATCGGAAGTCGTCTAATACCGACACCACTGCTGAATGATTTGTGAGGAACAGAAAAGCTGATTAAAATTGTTCCTCAAATTCTTTTCCGTGACATCCTGTCAACACACACGACAGCCGCACTGACTTCTCTTGCGAGAAAAGCAACACTGTTGAATTTGTTCATGCTGCACTTTTAAATAGTCAAATATAATAGAGTGATGGTACATGAAGTTTTCGCTTCTGTTCTGAATGTTGCTCATACTTCCTGTTTTGTGGTTACAAGAAACACCCAGCCTGTCTAGCTGCATTAGAATAAGATGGGAAAGTATGTGGACAACCTGAAGGACTGAAGGGGTCTAACATACATTTAACTTAAATGTGCATTTCCAAATAATTTGCATTAATGTTGAAGTTCTGTTTTAATGTTACAGATCCAGATTTATTATTTCAGTTTCCAGAGGACTTTGGTGATGAGGTAACTGTTCATGTCCGTCTGCTCCAGAAATAAAACACCACTTCATTAGGTCCACCATGTACCGTGTAATCCTTCCAAAACAACAGCTGTGAAATACATCCTACTTTTAAGAAGTTTAGAATGTTTCAGTCTTTGTTGACACTGTCAGAAATTTGATATATTCAATGTATGTTTATTATTGAAAACACCATATTGAGGTGTTTCTAGTATTCTGCCAGAATATTAGAAACATCGCTCAATATAACGCAGTCCAGCTGCTGTTTTGGATCACATTAGATTGTACAGGTGTGAAGATGCCAGTGAGTGCATACATGTATGCATTTATTGTCATATCAGCAGCTTTTAAAGGGATTTTTCAAACAATCCTTCCCTTCTAGGAGTCTTGTCAAACGTTGCCCAGGTTCTGCTTCCCATATGACATACAAAGGTCAGTACGAACAGTTTGGTTTGCGATCATTGTCTTTGTTTCAGATCATTTTTCCAACCAGGAAGTTGATATTTGTCCACCTGTCAATCCGTCCTTCATTTACTCAGGGTGAGGGATGGTGCAGCCGTGCAGCACTTTACTTTTGTCCTGACTGACCTCGAGGGATGCCAGCGCTTCGGCTTCTGTCGTCTCACCAACAGCACGCAGACCTGCCTCTGCATACTCAGGTACAGTGTGTAGGGTGGAAACATTGTGTTAAGAGTGATTCTCATGTCGAGCTGAACCTGTAACACTAAACACATTATATTATATTACAGTTACCTTCCGTGGTTTGAAGTCTTTTACAAACTTCTCAACTACCTTGCTGATTACCTCACAAGAGGACAGGTGCGTTTCAGTTGCATGTGTGGACTCTTTCTGCTCTACTCTCTCCAATCCACACACCTTCGTATGAGTATCGTTAACATGACCGCTATCGGCTTCCCAACAGACCACTGAGATGAAGGTGCTGCTGTCTGAGCTCTACAAGCAGCCCATCCCACTTGCAGCTGGATCTGTCACTCTGCAGATGGTAACTCTCTTATTAGCAAATAAGAATCAGGAGTCACATTTGACTATAAGGCTGTTTTCTGTCAGTGGTTAGCGTGCTGTGCTTTTTTCCTGAGGGAGAGCAGCTATTGGTCACCACAAAGGTGTCCCATTCAGTTGGACACCCAGAGGGACAAGAGGGGGTGAGTCCCACAGGGGGGTTTGTGTGGATACAGACTAACTGCTGCTGGAAGAGTTTGTCCATCCGCACCTGATGGTTAAAACCTGCTGCGCAAACTACAAATTTGCCACTCTTGGACTAACTTGAACTAATCAAATCAACCCGTGATTGTCCTCATCTCCCAACAAATGTTTTGTCATATGAGAAACAATGTCCATGCTAATCAAAGCTGCTTGTACGCTGTGGATGACGGTATTTGAAGAGATTCATTCCATCACTTGAAAGAAACATTTGCTCACATCATGTCACACTCAGAAAAATACTATCAAAGTTTTAATTCACTGCAGAGTTGATGGATTTGGCAACACCTGCGGTTACCATGGTAACAGGTGCAGTTTAGTACTACAAATCTGAGAGTTTTGATATGATCAACTTGTGCATATATAGAGTCCAGGCAGCAAATAATTGTTGGCCTTAAATGTGTCAAATATTCAGATTAATAGGACGATAATGTCAGACATGAGCTTGTAGCTTAATGTTCGATATACGTTTGCCATGACTTTTGCCACGACAACAGCATTGTTTCATGCATACAGAGTTTTGGAATGAAATCTGATCCTGTAAGCTCTCGTGCAGTGTGTTAAAGTATGTTAAACATTCAGCCAGCTGAAAGTTACCTTACTTACGAGAAAATTTCCACTCACTCAGAAATGATTACGTTCCATCTTTTTGACTAGATTCCGTACTTCATTGCTCCGGACCCCAGAAGTCTCCCTTCCATCCCTGAAAACGTAAGTGTGTTTGATTAAACTTGAGTCAAGCTTGATAAACAGAATCTTACAAAAGTGTGTGTTTCTGTGTGTGTGTGTGTATGTGTGTGTGTGACCAGAGGAACTTGACAGAGTTGATCGTGGCAGTCGATGCGGGGAACCTGCTCCAGCTCTATGCGAGCATGCTGTTTGAGAGACGCATCCTCATCTTTGCTAGCAAACTCAGCACTGTAAGTCACATGTTTTAGCTTTCCTCTTTTATCACATAGATTTTGTTTTTATTTCATTTCAGTTTAAGTCACCCGTTCGCCAACAAACGGGACCTAGAACAGACTGCACAAACAGGCGTGTGTCCTTTGTATTATCATGGTGTGAAACCACTTCTAATTTCTGTTACGTATAGCTGACGGCTTGTGTGCATGCACTCAGTGCCATGTTGTACCCAATGTATTGGCAACACATCTTCATCCCTGTCCTGCCACCTCACCTACTGGACTACTGCTGGTGAGAACTCTTCTCCATCTGACTATCTCACTACCTGCTTACCTACGTGCATGCTTAACAACCTAATACGGACTCAAACCCTTTACTTCATTTCCTGTCACAGTGCACCGATGCCGTACCTAATAGGGGTTCACACAAGTCTATGTGAGGTAATTTAAACTTGTCGTCACAAATCTTACCATACCTACAAACCTACCTGCAGAAACAAACCCCTGATCATTGTGTCCACTCCACAGAGGGTACGGAGTCGTGTGCTGGAGGAAGTTGTAATTCTTAATGTAGATACAAACACACTGGAAACCCCTTTTGATGACCTCAAGAAGATTCCTTCAGATGTGGTAATACATTTTCTGTGTGTCAGTTTGTGAGTCTTTTTATGATTATATGTTGGTGTTGTGTGTCACTTTGCTATAATAGTAAGGAAAGCATATATTAGCAATGTGTACTGTATATCAATATGTTCCCAGATGTCTGGGCTGAAGGTGTGTTTGAAGCGTCAGGCCGTGTCACCTGGCTGTGGCGTCTCTCGGGCCTTCCTGACAGCTCAGTCTCTGTTGTTTGGAGGCTACAGGGACGCGCTGCAGGGTAATAAGGTCAGTCAGGGATGGAGTGGCTCATTGCACAACTCGATTTTTACAATATATTGTTAAACATGCATTTTTTTAATTTGTTTTATTATCCCTTTACAGGTAAAAAATTAAATTTTTGTTTCAGTAATTTAAGAGTTTTAAGTGTCAACTTCGTTTTTGAGCAACATTGTGTATGTATGAGTATAAAGTTCAGACACTAACAGCATATGTATTTTTGGACTTGGTGCTCTGTCTGTTTTTTTGCAGGGCGCTGAAATGTGGTTCAGTGAGGAGATATTCTTAGATCACAAGTCACCCAGTATGAGGCAATTTCTACAGAGCGCTGTTCATTTACAGTTTTTCAAACAGGTAGACATCACTTCTGATTATTTACTGCCCCCTGCTGGACAAAAGTGTGCTTGGCAAGCATAGAACCCGCACCTCTGACCAGTAGCCCACTCTGAAATAAACATTTCTTATTATGATCCACACAAAATCCTCCCTTGTGGAGAGCTTGTCTTTGTGAAATAGACCTCATGCAAATCTGATGAGATTTGTCACGTCACAGGTTCTTGATCAAATAATCGTTTTTACCTTTTTCAGTTCATCGATGACCGTGTGGATATTCTGAACACAGGGAAGGAACCGGACGACCTCTTCGAAGAGATCCTTAAGTGTGAAACAACAGGTGTGTGTGAGTGTGTGAGTGTACATCAAATGAACAATAGAGCCTGTATTTTATAGACGTAGGTGTTAATATCAGATTTCTATACAAATGTCAAATCCTTTTTAATACGTTGACCGCACAAGTGCATTACCACTGAAAATCAGACTTCCATTGATCTACTGTTAATTCATCAGTTCTGTTAACATCTTTTCATACTTGTATGTCTCTGTGTGTGTCTGCAGGAAGAAACAAATCCTATCAGCAGTTAGTTGGTCATTTAAAGGTACGTTCTGTCAATCTTTGTGGGAACATTTTTGTTTGGAAAGTGCAACACAGGTGTCTTTGTGTTTCTGACAGAAAGGGGGAGGAGCACTGATCGTCAACATGAAGTCCAAAGCAAACCTACGGGTGAGTGAAAGATCAGAAGTTATTGCCGGGAGGAGGAGAACCTTTTGTTGTTTCTCTCCATATCATCTTCTCATTCTTTCTCAGGCCAAAGGTCTTGCCATGTCTAGTTTGAAGAGCCTGCTGACGCACAAGGTTGGTTCCTGTTAATATGGGTACATAATGATACAGATAGAGTAACGGCTGTGGCAATGCTTGTGAGTGTATGTGTTTGTAATGCAGGCCCACGATGACCAAGACACCCTTCAGCGAGGAGGGTCAGTGTCACACCGTCGTGCCAAATCCGACTCCCTGCAGAACCGCCTGCCAATCACACAACACTTTGGGATTGTGAGTTCTACAAAAACTGTCAAAACTATTCCACATCTCATTTCCATGCAGAAAATGCAAACCTGTTATTTTGAAACTCCCTATAACAGTGGATCAAACACGGTGCTCATCATCCTCATCATGAACTAATCTGCCCCTCTGTTGTCTCCAACCTCTTCTGCTGCCTTTCATTGTTCCATTTCTATCACTTCAACGTGCTTCGCCTCAACATTTGTTGGGGATTTGCTTTGTGACTGTGTTGTTCATGCAAGTCGCGGCCTCGTCGGCCTGTTCAACAACTTGGTGTGACAAAAGACAGGGACAACATGGAGGCTGGAGATGCATGGGATGGGTGAGAGACACCAACAAAAACAGATGAATGCAGCGTGTATATTGTTGCTGGTGCTATTCCGTAAGTTGTCTTTGTACTGCAGGTCTGCGACTGGGCCTGTGGTTGAGCCTGACCTCGATAAAGATGAAGAAGACTTGGTTCTGTGTGACCCGGAGGAGATGGATCTGCTTGGGGAGATATTTGACACACTCAGCACCCGCAGCTCCCATGACCGCGGCCTGCTGTACGGCACACGTAGCCTGGATCTGTTCGGACCGGACAGTCATGACTATATTACAAAGGTTAGAAAGTGACAAATGACACTCAAACGTAAAAAGTAGATATGTACATTAAATGTTGGTTGTCTTGCTGTCAAGCGTGGTCCAGCCAACCCCAGCCAGGATAGCCTGTCTCTGTCCATCAGTGGGAGTGGCAGCCTGCACAGCTGGAATATCGAAACCACAGAGGACTGGCTGAGCCTGGATCCAACCACACCAGACGAGGGGAGATCAGAAGGTCTGCTGGCAGCGTGTGACTTGGAGGAAGAAGCAGGGGAAGTCAGAGAAAATCAGGCAGAAGTGAAGGTAGAAATAAATGGGGGAAAAGGAGAAGAAATAGAAGACAGGAATAACTCTAAGGAGTTGAAATTAGAGGAAGGATTGAAGGAAAAGAGTGAAGATGAAGGAAATCAGAGTAGGAATGTACTAGAGGGACACGCTTCTGAGGAAAGCATGACTGCTGCAGAAGAAGGAAATAGGAACCTGGAGGAGAGAACTAAAGACATGACAGACTATTCAAACAAACCTATAGAAAGTAATCCCCAGGACGATCCTCATCCCAACACTGTGGAAGAAAAACAAGAAGTTAAGGAAGACGGGCAGGGAGTGAGAGTGACCCCCTCTCTTCCGAAAGTTCTATCAGCGGTAAAGTGCTTCCAGTCTCAAATGTCCAGCCAAGGCTTCCATGTGCAATCGAGGACCAAGGGCTTGTCGGAATGGGAGACACCTCGCGTCATAACTCAGAGCACGGAGAATGTTCAATCTCACTCTTCATGTGACTCAAACACCCAACCAGAAGCCAACAGCCGCTCCAAGGCGCACGAGGAGGGAGATCCACCTCCAGTCAAAGTGTCTGAACTTAAGAAGAGGTTTGAGGCTTGATGAGCAGCGCATTGCTTTGCAGAGTTAACAGGAAGGTTAATATGTTTTGTGTTATCATTTTTTTTTTTACAATTGCTTAAAATGGGCAAGTTGCACTCAGGATTGGAGCGTCTATGCAGCATGGCTGAAATAAACATGTGAACTCATTCTGAATCAGTTCAGACATAAGACATACACCCACATCTGTGGAGCATAATATGCTTTAAGTGTGAGAGAGAGAGATATTTGATAATTATTATTTACTGGACATTTTGGACATCTATGCCTCTAGACAAAGGAAGGAACAACAGCAGTAATACTGGATGTGCATATTTCTGGTTTATTTATTAATCAAAATGTACAATACCTGCACATATGCTCCCTTTTTTATTATCAAAACTGAGCTTCTTAGTTAAAGTGCATCACAGTCTTTAATCAGTATTCTTCATAACTGGAAATACTGTAATACATGTTTTAGATATAAATATGCAGCACTAAGCAGTACAGTAAAACATCTACAAAGAAAATATTCAAAATATACAGTTGAAGTCCCTCGTGTGGCAGGATATGGAGGAGGACTTCCTTCGATGAGAGAATACCCCAGTGAGCAAAGGTCACCTCTCAAGTCACTCTCGTTTTTCTCCTCTCATGGAGTAAAAACGGGTGGTGGAATTGATAGGAGGGTCAGTCTGTTTGTTGTCAAAGTGAATAAAAAGTTGCAGTGTTTAGTGTGTCTGAAGATTTGTTGTGCAAAAGACAAACTTGGAACATCCCAGAGGTCAGCAGCCATATTGGGCCACAGGTTGGGTGGAGTGAAACTGAATGTGTTTTTTTCGCATCATATAAGGCGTTCTTCTTTGGGCAACGGTAGAGGCAGACCAGGCTTCTGAGATGTTGCTCCGACCTGTTTCCTCTCCTCTGCGCTGGGCTGATATGTTCCCTCCATCCTCCTTTTCTTTCTGATGACGCAAAGTAGCAGCAGCAGAGCCAAGCTGAGCAGGGACATCACAGCGGAGACAAACACTGACAATGTAGGTGGGATTGATACCTGTATCGCCATGGTGACAGACAACTGGGAATGGGGGGGGGGAGGTTGACATACAAGTTAACAGTCTTCAAAAAAGAGCATCACCTAGAGGGTTTAACAACAGGTCAGCTGAACACGCAACCATAGAAAATTGATATACAGACAACTATACTGCACATTCCAATGCATATAAACTTAACAGCTTAATTGGTTTCTAGGGAGTTTCTCTTTTGAGGAATCCTTCCAATTGGTGCAAAATACATAGATGTTCCCAAAACATTTCCTCAGAAATGATGAATATAATGATGGACGGAGGAAGGATGTTTTGCCATTATGGTTAACACCTATAAACAAGTGGAGGACTAACTGACTCACCTCTCTTAGAAATAAATTAGTATTGATCAGGTCTGTGATCCTACACCTGGACCAGTGGCACATCAGTTAGAAACAAAACATGGTGGGGCATCTGAAAAAATAAATTTCATGGGCTTGTAAGAACTTCATGACGAACTAGAATAATGTTTATTCAAATAACATGTATCCATGCAACCCATTTGGGTAAATACAATATGCTGTATGTATATATGCAACATTAAATAGATTTAAATACATTATAAAATTGTAAAATGGTTGTGCAAATGATTCTGGCTTCCTGGATATGAGAGATACCAGGAAGGGTAGTATTTACAGTGGTGATGGATCGTGTTACACTCTTTATCAGTCTGGGATGAAGTATATCATTAACATTAAATAGACACAGACAAGATGTAGTTGTTGACAAGATCATTATACTAATGCGATGTAGAAAGCCTTGTAGCCAATAGAAGATCTCGATGACGGTCAAACCATCTGAGTAACTTTCGAGATGAAAAACAACAAGAAAGTTGCTTTTTGAAGCTCTTAAATAGGAGGATTTACCGATTTCCTTTGGCTGTGTGAAGGACTGTGGCTCCACTTGATTTCCTGATGTTTTACAGACAAAACGATGATAAAATAATGAAGAAAAGGTCTATCAATCAAAAAGACAACTTCACTACGAGTGCATGGCTTTGGGCTCTTAATGAAAAAAAAGGTGAATCCTCTGAATTTAAGACAATTTCCTCTCTAATCCTCGCCTGGTGTTTTATATTCCCGCAGGCAGATGCGCCTCTGTGCCTGTCGGAATGCTGCAGGTCCTGCTGCACCTGTCGGACCGGTGGCTCCTCAGCTCAGGTGAAGTGACAAGTGAAACCACCGGGACTGCATTAAGAGCAATGAAGGAGCTCCTGGAGACGCAAAATGATTCGCTTGTGTCTCTCCTCGTGAGGAATACATGCGGCTAATTCATCGAGACTTACCTGCACGGTCATTTGGCTTCAAGGTGAGCGGACCCAAGTTGCCAGTGGCGACCCCGGGTTCATAGATGTGCAGGGAAAAGCACAAAACGTTTTATCCTGTAAGGAGATGATGTGTTCGCGGGAGAGCCGAAACTATTCTCTGTCACGCCCAACTACCTGTCCAAATGATGCAAATGAGCCTGGTCACATGTGACACCTGCGCCAATCAGAAGCATCTCTCTCTCTCTCTCTCTCTCTCTCTCTCTCTCTCTCCCCCCCTCTCCCCCCCCCTCTCCCTCTCTCTCTCTCTCTCTCTCTCTCTCTCTCTCTCTCTCTCTCTCTCTCTCTCTCTCTCTCTCTCTCTCTCTCTCTCTCTCTCTCTCAGGATCTCTCAAGTGAAATGGAACCCTACTCTACCCTAACTTTAAATATACATACATAAAAAACATTATAAAGGTAAAACACTGCACACATATTGCACTTATATTTACACCTGTAAGATCAATTATTGCACTTAGATCTATACATATATACATTTTGTGGGCATCCATCCATACATGTTCATGCATACAGTCCGCCACCCACCTCCATACATACACATACACTTGCATACTCACATGCCTTCCTATTTGCATGCATACCCACATAACTGCAGACATATGTATACATGCACCTACAGACATACGTACTCTACCAGTCATACGTACACATATACATTCAGTGGATTGTCGTGGGGCCTGGCATGGGGGATGAAAATGTTCTTGTTCTTGCTCTTATTCCCTAATGTTTTGGAGCTCTTATTTGACCGTATTCCTGTCAACTACAGAGTATTTAGATCAATATTTTGTCATGACAAACAGAAATGATCAATCATGAAGGGATAGGATTA
Source organism: Macroramphosus scolopax (assembly GCA_901007825.1). Taxonomy (NCBI): domain Eukaryota; kingdom Metazoa; phylum Chordata; class Actinopteri; order Syngnathiformes; family Centriscidae; genus Macroramphosus; species Macroramphosus scolopax. The sequence goes on from CAAKHC010011112.1 coordinate 20,182, forward strand.
ATGATTAGAGAGAAAAGGCCTTGTGTCAGTCAAAAATGTTGTTTGCCACATAAGAGCAAAGTCTGTTTCGTTATTATTAATCAAACAAACTTTCTTCTCGTCCCGACATCAACACAAATACA
>CAAKHC010011115.1:20638-38536 GCA_901007825.1 Macroramphosus scolopax
GGGGGGGGGGGGGGGGGGGGGGGGGGGGTCTCTACCTGTCTTCCCCGGATTTCTTCTGTTTCTTCCCCATTCTGCCGCTGCGTTTCTCCGGTTCTCTGTCCGCTGGCAGACACGCTCACATCGGTCAGAGATCGTCTACTCGACGGGGAGAGACGAGGTCTCAGTCGGTGGCTTCTCCGGCTCCTTCCGGTCCATAGAGGTTATTGTCCGGCTGAGATGAGACGTTATAATTATGAAAATACTACTGTTAAACGTACAGAGAATAAATGATGCAATATATCTAACTATTGCAATGTCAATCAATTGTTTATTTTTTTTATTAAATTCGGCACAATATGAATGTATATATATACATATATGTACATATACTGTATGTAGTAAAAGGCCGGTTGTTACCTGTTGAATACGACATTAAGTCGAGTTTGGCTCAGCGGAGTGACACCTCGTCATCTTCATCTGATCTCTGAGGGAACAGCAAGCACGATAAATTAGGGAGCACTGCGCATGCGTGATAAAACAAATAATGGCAGAATAATCAGATTCTTCTGATACTAAATGCACAAAATAATTAAAATGATACTAAATATGTGTGATGTATGTTTTAAGGTGAGGAGTAATGTCCCATTAACAACTGAACTACAGATGAAACATCACACGTGTGGAGGGTTTATATTGATTTATTTTAAAAGGAGGAGACGTTCACTCATGACATGAATCTGCTAATGAGGAGTAAAACAGAAAATGCTTTTTTCATTTCATTTTATCTTCTGCCACATTCATCCTGTTCTCACAAGCCCTCTGGACATCGGGAGCTTTGAGATTCGATTTGTGATCAGGAATCCGACCGCAGCAGTTAACGGGGTAAATCCTGTAATGCTGTGGCTGTAATGAGCACGGCAGCCAGCAGGCGGCGCCGCACAGCAAATATTCCTGTAAATGGTTTTATTTCAGCCCATGACTGCCACCATGGCGTCACAAAGGTTTCGCAGTCTGGTCTGTAGCTCACTGTTTTCCGAACGCAGTAGTGCGGTAACAGCTGCGGCTACACGATGAGGGCAAAAGCGTTCTCCCACCAGCACGGCGCTCAGCTCGCCGCTCAGCCGCTCCGGGAGCCAGTCAGCAGGAACATCCAGCTCGCAGCTCTCTATCACACCGTTCTTTAACTTCAGATGCAGCTCTGCGGAGCAACCAGCGGCTGATTGGTCGTCTGCCAACTTCAGCTGGGTTTGGACGCTGAACTTCGGCGTCTTTCCGAATGTCCAGTCCCAACCACGCAGCTCTGCCGCCGCCCTGCTGAGACCAGGAAACGCAGCCTCGTCAGCGGGATTTATGAGAGTCGGTGCAGAGCTGAAGCCGAACTCTGAGGGGGGCGAGAAAGGAAGAGCGGAGTCAAAGTCTTGAATGCATCCTAACATCTTATCAACACTGATAGATCACCAAGTGGATCAATATTACATCCCATACAACAAGATCGAACCAAATAAAGTCTCCTTCCACTCAAAAATGTCTCCTCAATATGTTTTATTCGCCTGCTGAAGGACGGAAGTTCTTTGACCTCTGTTGAACTTTTAAAACCAACTATATTTCACAGATTCTGGAGGTTTCAATGACGTAGAAGAAGACGCCGTTTTAGAGTAACTGAACATATTTTGCCAATAAAACATTTGATTATTCCAGACAGGAGATTGAATTCCAGATTTGGTTTGGACCAGATTCTTGCAGCTCCAGAATCCACTACCTGTATTGTACCGGTCCCCCAGCGCATCCAAAAGCTCCTCCCACTGCAGCATGGGGGCGTGGTCCACCAGGTTAGTGACAGGTGAGGGGACACTGGGCGTGGCATTGCTGTGGATACCCGGGCAGGAGGGGCGGAGCACGGTGGTGAGGGTGGAGCGGTCAGATGAGTGCAGAAGAGTGCAGTGATGGTAGGATGACTTCCTGCTGAGTCTGGATGCGCTGCCTGAAAACAACAACAACAACACCATCACCATTTAATAGTAATAAGCTGCTGATAAATTACTTCATGTATATATAAATATATATTTACTATGTCTATATTTGTGTTCTGGGACGCCACCAGAACGTTCACAGAGTTTATGGTGTATTAGCCCTTTATGCTCAGATCATCCTCTGTCTGAAACAAGCTCCTGTTTCTTTAAGCCCCCCTCCCTTAAAGCCCACTTTCTTCTGATTGCCAACGTGCACTAGCTGCTGTTACAGGGTTATAAAAGAAGAATAAGATAATACAAGTTATGAACTGAAACTGCAGTTTTCTGAGTCCCTACCTGAGATCTTGTATCGTCCCTTCAGAAAAATGTCGAACCTGTCAGTGGCGTGGACCTCCAATCCAGGTTGGAGCCGCCTCAGGGCCTCAGTGACGACCTTCAGGTTTCTCTTCCGGTCATACAACTTCTTGGAGGTGAAGAAGGTCAGGTTGAGGTTCCCAAGGTCGTGGAAGACAGTCCCACCGCCGCTCCGTCTGCGGGCCAGAGGGATCCCCGCTTTCCTCATGGCTGGCAGGTTGCACTCCATCCAGGGGTTCTGGTGCCGTCCAATTACCACGGCCGGCCGGTTCCTCCAGAGCAGCAGGATGCTGCGCTGCTGCAGGTCCACGTTGGCATCGATCCAGTCCTCCAGAGCCAGGTTCTGGTACAGGTCGGTGGACTGGGAGAGCAGGACCAGCCCCGCCCTGCTGCCGGACGCCGTGAACAGACTGCTGGTTGGACAAACATCCAGACAGCTTCTCAAGAGACAACGTCCGTCTGATATGTGACATCATGAGGTTGCTCGGCAGGAGGACGTGACGTCTAGAATGTAGAAACAAACAAGCCAGTTCATCTCAGGTCTGCCCGGCTGAACACCGGCTTCTAATTAACACGCGTGAATCTTATCAAATCGAAATAAAAGTTAAACTGGAGTCAACACACCCGCGTGTCGGACACATTTTGGTTTTTATTTAAAGCAAATTGTTGTTGTTTTATAGGAACTAAACTTCCTGAGAGGTTTTCTGTTTTAGGATTTGATTCACGGCGCGGCTGCGTCACTCCCGGCAGTTTGTACACCGACGGTTCTTAAAGATAAATAGACACAACCGAATTTGTTACATTTTAAATGATTAGTTAAATAGTTTGGCTTTTCATGGTTAATCTGACAGAATGAAATATTTTAACACTTTCGACTCACAACCTGAAAGACGTTTCTAAAAGCTAGTGTGTGACGTCACCGTCCCGTCCTACCATACACGGCTGCTTTGCTAGCATGACATGTAGCACTAGCTTCAGTGTTCACGCGCCTCTTCTGGTAGAAAACAAACACAAACTTTAATTAATTCCAGTTTCAACCAACAACGAACAAACAGTTTTACTGAATAAATTCAGAAACAAGCTCAGTCTCGAGCCGCTCACCTGAACCGCAGAAGAAACCAACACCCTGCGTCATTATGTACACAATCAACTTCCGGCTGAAACCGGATGTCTGTCAATGTGAAAGAAGTTTACCATCAGTCATTGTTTTAAAGCAGCCAGAGATGGACAGAGACAGGGGACTGATGTGATGTGATGTGAATCCGGCCGACCTGTACAACAGCCAGGTCGACCCTCGTCTTCAGCCTCCGATCGCCCCCCTGAGCAGCCAAGTCTTTGACTCCAGGCTCCTGGTCGACCTCCTGAACACATCTGTCTCTCTGGCCTAAAGTTTAAAATGTATCAATCAAAACGAATGATTCATTGAAATGATTTTAAATCATCAATGATCACTGTCAGTACTTGCCTTTATAGAAAAGCAGATGGAATCTGCCATCACATGGATGTAGAGTCTGAGAGAATATCTTCATGTTAGCCTGCCGTGCATTGAAGTAGATAGAATGTAGATGGGAGAACATCCAGACTGTTGGACTGCTGAACAAGTGTTCCAGAACACATTCACTGGGAGACAAACCTGTGGCATCAACAAGGATTAAAGTGGACGGAGTTTAGTCATCTGGAATTTATTGTACCTACAACAACCCCGACTTGGAGACAAGCACTACAACTGAATCAAGATCATTTGGATTCATGCAGAATTAGATATTATGGTGTTGACATCTAAGAGCATATGACATGTTATTAACAGACTGATGGTCATTAACGTGTATTACATTGGTGGTGTTAAAAAGTAGCAGCACAGAACTGTGAATTTGACTTGAGAAAAACATTGGACTCATTGTAAAGTCACAAAAGATGCAGAACCTGAGACACAGATGAATCTTTGATTTTCACCACTGACATCCTGAATCATGACAACTCTCAAAGGACGGCAGCAGTGATTGTGTAGGTTTTTTTATTTAGATTTTACTTCATACACAGTATGTGCTTATTCTGGATCGTGTCTAGATCCACTGATTAAATCAAATCAGTGACATCATTATATGAGTTACACTCACCCTCAGCCTTCAGCAGTACATAACGTCTGCATTAGACCGTACCTGTGAGCGGTTGAGAGGATCTGTGTCTATTTAAATGATGTAATTAGCGTCACTGGAATAGAGACAAGTTATGTTTTCTGTCATATTTGAACATGTATCAGAACTGGGAGGATAAATATAAAGAGCTCATGCAGGAGGTAAACCGAGATCAACATTCATGTAAAACCTCACACAGTCTGAGGATCATCTACCTTCATGTGATATCTTAGCTGAAGCGCTACAGAGACGTTTCAGGCACTCATCAGCTTCTATTCAGTTTTGCACCAAATGAAAATCAACTGTCTCTTTAAACTTGTGTTGGTTATGTAACTCGTATTTGTTTGTAAAAGTTACATGACACATGTCAGGTAACGAAGAGCAAAGACCTCAAGTCAACATGTTTCTATAAACTGTTTCACCACATGACAGTAATGGAGCTGACTGACTCGTCTGATTTGCTCATTTTGCAGATTAAAGCAGTGAGTCAAATACATTCATCAATAACTGTGGATCACCTGAAAACAAAACTCACTGTCACTGACGCAGTCCTGTTTTATTTATCAAGGCATATTCGGTTCATTGGAAACCACAAGTTGGTCAAATGTTATCTACCTTCAACTGTAATTCAAATAAATAATAAAGCAGATTTGATACATTAATCAAGTCAGCTGGATAATATGGAATTCATCCGGGCCGTCGGGGACAAAATCGGATTTGTGTTAAACTTTATTGGTGCAGCTCTTCTCCAGTTCATCAGTTCAACCTGAGAACAGTCTGTTCGATGCTCCAGTGCTATCACGTCCTTCAGGTAGCAGGATCCCTGCTGGTGTGGAGGACAGCTGATAAATAGGCAGCTGGGTCCAAATCAAGTCAACATGACTCAGTGATTCTTCCATTGACCCCGACTGAGCTCGTCTGCCCTGGTGACGGCACTGCAGAGAGAACAGCTGAGCAGGCAAACAAACGTCTGTACACACGATCTACAGCTCGCTGTCTGTTCACGAGGCAGTGAAAAACATTATTACAGCAGGACAGAGTCAAAGTAAAGTGGTGTGTCGGTCGACTGTGGTCCGCAGCACATACATGAGACTGACAGCTGGATAACACACACATCAGAGGTGCTGGTAGTGCTCCGGTTACCTTTAAATAAAATACAGTGTTGCTTCCTCTGCCTCCAAGAGTCTAAATGTGTTTAGAGAAACAACGTCCTCTTCGAGGTTCGTGTGGTTCAAAGTATCCGTGGCTGCTTTCACACTGCAGGCGTCCAGTAAGACTCAGCAACAGTTGTGATAGTAACATTGAATCAAATGGAGCTGCGATAAACCAGAAGAAAAAGGCCTCTTGTTCTTTTTACTGAAAATAAAACACTTTCTCTGACAATACCTGTGGTTGTCATGGCGATGGTGACCAAGGAGGATATATTTGTTAAGTATTAGAGGTGTAAATAGGCAGAGATGATCACTTCTGACCCGGTTTCACCGAGGAAGACTCACCAAGACGCAGCTGAACGCTCCAAACGCAACAGGCTCTGTAAGTTTACTTACGTTGAGAATGAACATTCAACCACATCTTGTATCTTCATCTCATTGTTTGTTTCCTGCAGATGGACTAAATGTTTGAATCCCCGAGCTGATGCCAGGCTCTCACCACCGGCCAAGCACAAATAGGAAGGAGCTCAATTTAGGAAGTGGCTGGTGAAGAAAGTCAGACATCTCCAGTGGCAGCCAGCAGGAGGTGGAACATCAACAGAGTTCATGTAGAGAGCACTGGTCTGCAGGCATCAGTTGAGCAGAACATTGAAAATGAATGATGATGCTGCTCTGCTACTCTGAGTGAACATGTCCTGAAAACATTCCAGAGCAACAACTGTCCACTGGGTTTCTGTCTGTTTGCGTTGAATGTTTCTGCCACCTAGTGGTCAATAACGTTTACAGCTATTTAACCACATTAATTCAGTAGGAGATGTAGGAGATGCTATTCATTGCTTCTGTTCTGTCAGACAGGACATGGAGCAGTGCAGACAGTGTGTTATTGCACCAGGATGTCTTTGTGTTGTTCTGCAGGTGGGGTCAGGACACCACTGAGTCAGTGCTGGGCTCCAGGCCGGGGGTGTCGGCACACTCTGGCAGCCTCTTGGACACGGGGACGTTCAGGTTCCAGCGCTGCATTCTGCTGCTGTACTTCTCTGAGTTTGCTCTGTCCATCTGAGCTGCTTCCTTTAATGCAGAGGGATGTAAGGTGTTGTGTAGAGCCCGAAACAACAGCCTGCACAAACAGCAGAACAGAGTGGGAGAATCAAACATGGCTCGAGCACTATGGTGACACGTCCAGTGAAGAGGCCACAGGATCCGTCCAGGCTCTGTGCTCCGACATGGATCCGTGTGATTGATTAACCCCTGAAAACCTGCATGCATCTCAAGGCTCTGCAGCCTTGCTGCTTTTAGAAGTCCCTCAAAATCCTGCAAAAAGGATCCATATCAACATGGAACACTGAATAAACAAAACTTTATTTAACTCTACTCAAGAAACATGTCACCCAGTGTCACCCAGTGGGTTCAAGGACTCTGAGGCTGTACACCAACGTGGTTTAGGCTCCTGCTGGGTCTCCAGTATCCTGCAGGGGATTTTAAATTCTCCCGGTCCGTGTGATACATTCAAAAGTGTCTGATGAACACCGCAGTAAAAAACCCTGATCAGTACAACATGCTAGATGAGGACCAACCAAACACAGAGGGAAGAAGTGACTGAGCAGGACATCTTCGTATCTGTTATCTCCAGATAATGACAGTTATTGTGATAACAATTCATGTAATAACCCTTTTGTTTCTCCAGATTTCTGCCACACTTGATTACACACACTAACATGTTGGTCATCAGTAACAACGAGGCAGAAAGATATTTGAGCCTGTTGGGTCCTAATTGATGAAATATGTGATCAGGATACTCCTGCTCTGCTGACATCACTATCTTACATGTTCTCCAGTTGATAACGTCATTATCTGGGAAGAGATGTGAGCTAATGACAAAAATAATGAACAAATCTCGAGAGGATAATGACATGATCTCATTATCACTGAGCCTCCATTGAAAGACAGTGTTCAACCCAAATATGACAGTAGGGGGTGAAATCTCTCCACAGCATTTAGAGGATTGAAAGAGCCTTGGAACGGATGATGCAGGACAGGTGTGTGTGTTTGTGTGTACCTGGGTATCAGAGCTGTCACAGTAGTGAGAGCACACACAATGTAGAAGAGAGGCTGGGACATCTGCAGGATCTCCACACCCACAGGGTTGGTGGGGGGACTGCAGGTCACACAGTGCACACTGAAGAACAGCACGAAGCCCACGTAGGAGCCCCCGCTGAGCAGCAACACCACGGCATGGATCCACGTCTGCAAAGCAACACTGAGGATTAGACACAACACGCCACAGGTTGTCCTTATTGTTGTCGGTATTGTAAAGGACAGTGAAGGTGGTGATGGTGAACATCATGAATAAGTGTGAAGGAGGAGGCTCCAAGCAGCGTGTGGTGCAGCGGTGTGTCTGACCAGCGAGTGGCTCTCCAAGACTTGGTGCAGCAGGATGATGAGCAGAGCTGAGGCGTTGATCGGAGAGCCGAAGGACAGCTCCCCGACGTCGGACCCTGCGTAGGCCTGACAGAAACATCACAACATGTCAGACAACAGGACTGCCTGGGCTGTGAGTGGAACTGCCATGTCAATAACAACGTTACTGTTTGTTCACCGCACGTTGAGCCAAAACATTCGGTCATACAAAGAACTTTAACCAAGTCATACATGAAGAAACTGCATGAGGACTCAGGTATTTGCTGCCCAAAGAAACATCCCAAGTCTTCCCTGATTGTTCCTTTGCATTGACAAGCTTGTCATTCCCAGTAATGTCTCTTCTTCTCTGATCTGTATGTTTGGTTTGTTTAGGTTTTCAGGTCTTTTCAGGTATATTAGTGGACAGCAGACATGCTGGTAGTGGTGGATATGTTGGAACATCAAACTATATCAGTGAAGCCAACAGTTTGTCCATGTGAGATGTGAACAAATCTAAGGGATTTACATCCAGATTGCTTTTTATTTTATATATCTCTTCTGAAAATGACGTGTATATTATGGTCCGGTTCTTCAGACTCCTGAGTTTGGTGTCAGAATCTGGAAGTGGGAGTGAAATACGATCAGTCTTGGATACTGTACTTACAAAATAAGGCACAAAGAAGCAGACAAGGCTTTGGTAGAATGCATCCAGGACTGTGATCCAGAAGACGAAGGGAACATAGACCTGAGGAGAAAGAGTTCACCTGTCAGTCCAACTGTAATGTAAACAGGCCGGACTGAGCCGTCCTTCATGACTCTACTGACTGGACACAAGATAGATGTCTCAGCATGGACACCAAGAGACATCAGTGTGTGTGTGTGTGTGTGTGTGTGTGTGTGTGGTCACCTTGGAGGTGTGTGCAGCCTGGTAGAGCTCAGGCCGCTGCATCAGAGTATCTGCAGGTGTGTCTTTGTCCAGGACGCCATAGATGAGAGGAGGGACGGAGGTAAAGAGCAGGTTGAAGAAGATCAGAACCCAGGAGTTGGTCATGACACTCCCAGAGAAACCACAGAAGAACTGGTACCAGAACAGCAGGTTGACGTACATCTGCAGACACAGACAACAGAGAGGGTTCCCTCAACATCTGGATTGTGTTTCTGTAGTTTGTAGTGTTCGTGTCAACGAGGGCTTGGAGAGCAGCTACGAGCTAAAGTTGTTAGAAAGCATCTCGTCCCCTTGCTTGTCATGTTTTTCTACATTAACCTGACAAGTATAATTAAATATGACTGTTTATTTGTAGTTGATGAATCCCTGATTGCAGTAAACACTTTAAACACACGAGTGGAGGATATACAGATGTGTATGAATATATTCAGCAATAGATACAAACCTCATAAACATCTGGTTTTGTTTTTAGATACTGGGACACTGTTTCCTTGATTTTCCATTCTTCTTTCCATCAACCCTGTACACTGTAATAACACTGTAATAACTGTAATAACACTGTAATAACACAGGCAGGTGACACATGAAAGGAAAGCCTGATGGACTGAGTGTAGAAACAGGAGGACAATGTCTCCATCCAGAGGACATGGAGGTTCACTGAATGTTGTGACCAACATGAGGTGAATCATTATGCTGCGGCCTTCACAGGCACCAGATCACAAACCATCTGACAGCTGTGCACCGATTCAGGGTCGACCTGTTCATAAGAGCATCAACAAACATCCAGCAGAACCTGTACCGTCATGAGATAGTGATCATGTGAGTAAGAAGTAGGTCAAAGGCAAGAAGAATCATGTGAGGAAACAACATGGGACCAGATTTAGTAAGAAAGTGCTGCAGCACAAATATGCTGTGTTCCAGTGAGTTTGCAGCCTGAACACATTTAGTTGATTTGTTCATCCAAAGAGGTAAACAAAGACACTCTGTTACGCTCCGTTTCAAGTACTTCAGTTCTTATATGTGAGATTCTCTTCCTTGTCAAATGCTTCTAGTTCTGCGATGTCACTGGGGGATCTTCACCCACAGCTCTTTTATTGTCCACCCACAGGTTTGCACATGATGTTTGAGTCAGGTGGTTGTGATCTATGTTCCCTCCACCCACCTGTTTCTGTGCGACAGGCTGCATCACAAACCCACAACCTGAGAGGTCTATCCCCACCTGAACCCGAGAGGTCTATCCCCACCTGAACCCTGAACCTGAGAGGTCTATCCCCACCTGAACCCGAGAGGTCTATCCCCACCTGAACCTGAGAGGTCTATCCCCACCTGAACCCGAGAGGTCTATCCCCACCTGAACCTGGAGAGGTCTATCCCCACCTGAACCTGAGAGGTCTATCCCCACCTGAACCTGAGAGGTCTATCCCCACCTGAACAGCTGGAGTTCCAGTCCTTTAAAGGAAATGCTGCTTCTTTCTGTCTATTTCAACTTCATCCGTCCACAGCAGCTAATTCCCAACTACAGCAGACTAATGAAGACGATCTGTTGCATCGTCCTGCAGCTGAAGGTTGTGATGTGGATGCAGATTGCTTGTTTCTTTCGTGTCTTCATTCTAGTGTCATGCTGCACCATCACCCCGATCCTGCTGAATCTCCTGCAGGTTTAAGAAGATGCTGCTGCACCAGGAACAACTGTGCTGTGAATTCGTGGTCTGATACGTCACTCAACACAGCAGATGAAGTAGAGGTGTGTCTCCCGTTCCTGGGCAGGAGGCTACAGGCGACCGAGGGGTTTGTCCAGTGTTGTTTCAATGACTGGAGGTGCTGGGACAGTTTCTACAGGAAGCCTCAGCCTAGTTGTTGTATAATCCTGTATAATTTTGTACCTGTTCTCAGCAACTTCTGTGATGTTTGAAGAAGAATATTGACCTATTTAAGAACGTCAAACCCACCACCTGACCCGTTACTTTAATAAAGCCCCTACTCACTACTTTCCCAGAGCTTATTTAGAATTGTTTGTGAGGATCTCACCACATTCTTATAGATGAAGTAGAGGATCATGTTTGCCAGACGAGAGTAACACCAGTGGCCGTGGACCAGCAGCAGCTTCCTGAGGTGTTTGAACCTGGAGATGGCAAAGTCGCTGGACATCACAGCCTGGAGTGCAAGAACAAACAAGACAAGGGAGAAGAGATGAAGAGGAGTTCTATCACGAAGGTATTGGCATTTCAAATTCCTTTAGCTGTGACAGCAAATAAGACAAGCGTCAACATAAGCTTCAATGTCTTATTTAGTTCTTTGCTCTTCTATCGGGTGCAGGCTCAGTGTGGTGGTAGATACCTGCAGGCCCTCCTGACCAGATATCCCGATGCCCACGTCAGCTACCTGGATCATGCTCACATCGTTTGCTCCGTCACCTGAGTGAACACACACAAAGTTTTTATTGTGTTGGTAATAGCAACAACAACTGCTATATCATTGCTGCTTACCAACAGCCAGGGTCATGACCTGTAGCTGGTCCCGGACCAGCCGGACCACCAGGCTCTTCTGCAGCGGAGTGGAGCGGCAGCAGATGACCCCCTTGCACTGACGGCTCAGCTCCAGAAAGCAGCTCTTCACCTCCTCCTGCAGGGCCCAGTCCAGCGTCTGGCCGTCTATGACCAGTATGAAGCTCGCCACGCCGCCGGAGGTGCTGTCGCTCACACTGACCTCACCTTGCTGCACTTCTAGTTTGAGCTGCTCAAGCAAAGCTGCACACATATCCTGATGAAGGGAAAGTCAGACAGCTTTAAGATTAGGAACGTCCACTAACCAACTTCTTACTGTAGATACAACGAGACAAGACAAGTGCAGATAATAAAACAGCAATGTAGTTCGGTGATGCAGGACCAAAACAAGAGCGTTAGCTAGCGTTAGCTAGCGTTAGCTAGCGTTAGCTAGCGTTAGCTAGCGTTAGCTAGCGTTAGCTAGCGTTAGCTAGCGTTAGCTAGCGTTAGCTAGGTGAGCATCCTCAGCCACTGACCATGCTTTCACAGTTGGCAGTCAACAGTTGGTCGTTGGGACGGATGAGTTTACAAGCATACGCAATGTTGATGGCCGTCTCTTGTTTGTCTCCGGTGAGGACCCACACTTTGATGCCGGCCCTCTGGAGAGCTTCAATGGTTTCTGGGACCTCCTCCTGCAGTCTGTCCACAATCCCTGTGGTACCTGAAGATGTAGAAAAGCACATTAAGCCCCTCCTGACGTGCCTGAGTCATCAAAGCTCTGTTATGTCTGATCCACATCTCCACTGCAGTCACATCTTCCTACCCAGGAGGGTGAGGTTGGTCTCCAGTCTCAGTGCTGAATCCATCAGCAGCTCTTCTCTGTTCTCTATGCTGCTCTCTGCCAGCAGCTGCCTCTTCAGCCATACCTCATACTCCTCTTCCTCCAGAGCCTGACTCATCCAGCGGTTCAGTAACACACACATACAAGGAGAGATGTGCATTAGCAATAGCAGTATATTTAGCATGGCTTTGTCATAAATACGGGGAACAGGGAGAGTTGGGACGATGAAGGAGCAGAAGAATCGGTGGACTCGTGCCTGGCAGCAGCTGTGAGGGAGGCGACTTCATCAGGGAAGAGGTGCAATGGACAACAGCTTTAGTGAGCTTTACTTGACTATGTGAGAGCAGTTTCATATTGACTATGAGGACTAAATCACGGTCGATAATGTACAAAGAACTGTTCCTTTAATCATGAAGCATGAGGCTTCACCTTTTTAGCGATGCAGAGTGTTCGGAGGCCGTCTCTGGCATAGCCGTCCAAATGCTGCTGGGTCTGCTCGCGGATGTGCCTGTAGATCTCCTGAGGCTCCTCTGCACCTGAAGTGAACAGCACAACACACGACATGACAGTGATGTACAGTTCTTTAATCATCACTCCGGAGCTGCACACACTAAGCTGAATACCTTCGGGTGTCTGGGCCAGGTCCATGATCACCGAATCAGCTCCCTTGGTGTAGACCACCACCTGTCCTGTGAGCGGGTGGCGGACCACCACTGACATTCTCTTCCTGTTGGAGTCAAAGGGCAGGATGTGCAGCAGCTGGACAGCCAGAGAGCCGATTCCTGGCAGGTCCACGAGGAGGCCGTCCGCAGACCGTCCACGCAGGGTGCAGCGGTACGCTCGAGCTGCATGGACCAGAGCCGCCTCGTCTGGACTCTCAGCCTCATACAGCAGCTCATCGTCAGTGTCACTCTCACTCTCAGGTTCAGAATCTCTGCTCACATCCTCCACATCAGGGTTTTTGTTGGTACTGTAGGAACTATCCTCTCGGTCCCTGTCCTCCCCCCCTCCAGCATTTGTTTCCTGCACTCGGATAGGTAAGACTAGTCGACTCCTCTGGTCGGAGGAATCCACGTTGCTGTTCTGGCCTGGATCTGACTCCTCTGTGGGGCTGCTGGGGGGTGTGGAGATGGCGAATGAGGCTGTTTTCCCCCGAGTAAACAGCCGATTGGTGAAACTGCGGGGGCTGGCTCGGCCCTGGGGAGGGGACAAGGTGGAGAGGGCTGAGAAGGGGGAGAAGCTGAAACGCTGGAACATCAGCTTGATCTCTTCCAGGGACTTCAGAGGTGTTCGTGCTTCAGGCACCTGCAGAGATGAAAGAAGACCACCAGGAAACAACCCAATGAGCAGCTCCTCTACAACAACATTCATCCAATGAAATGAATTTCTGCAGCAGGTTTCTCTCTTGTCTTGTAATATTTAGTGTCATCAGATCAACATGGACCCTCTGGTGACATCATGCAACTGAAGTCCAGCAATGGGTTAATAGAAATACTGGATCACATGGTGAAGCCGGAAAACAGGTTTCCACCAATCAGCTGTTGGTCTGAATGTTAGTACGTGTGTGGAGTCTGTGTGCAGGTTGCAGATGTTCCAATAACATCGAGTCTCCATGTGATGTGTGTATTAATACACTCCAGAAACTGAATGCTGCTCAGTAAATGATCCGTCTTGAACTCTCAATGGATCCTGGATGAGAAGCAAATCTCTCCAACACAGTAACTCCAACAATACGTACATATAGTAAAGACGGAGCTGTGACTCACCACGTGTCGAGGCTGGCTGGGGGAGGAGACCACCACGCTGTTGCAGATGGCCAGCGCCAGGAAGAAGTCGGTGATGTAGGTGAGCTCCAGGCTGGATGGAGTCTCAGAGGCGGCACCACCCGGAGACAACACAGGGGAGCAAGTCCAGTTCAGCTTCCTCACCAGCTCAGGGTCTGGTAACACCTCCTTGGCCTGGACACAGAGACAGGAGACCTCCTGAGCGATGCCTCCTACTTCAGCATGACACCATCCTGTTTCTTCTTATTTATCAGCTTTTTCCAGGAAACATTTACATTTGAAGTGAACTCATCGACGTCCACGTTCTTCAGTTAAGATTTAAACAGGTTGTAATAATTTCACACCCACTGAGGTTCGTCAGTGTGATCTTGATTTGGTTATTAATGTGATGATTCATGTTTTACGTTTCACTTCCATTCACTGATAATTCCCTGAAACAGAACAGGCAGTGGTCATCATTCATTCCACCGCCTTGTGAAGACGAGCTGACGATGATGGGTGTCTCACCATGCGGCTGCAGAAGGCCGAGGTCCTGGCCTGAACGGGACTGGACGGTCGGTCGTCCTCCTCACACTCGGCAGTGAGCGTGTGCAGGGACACGGAGCTGCGGTTGCAGCTGAGGGAGCGACAGCTGAGAGGTGTACCGCTGCAGACCGACTTCAGCGTCAGGGATCGACCTGCGGCTTTGTTCTTCTCGGCCTCGTCGTCCTCCGTCTCGTACACCTCCAGCCTCCGAGCTGACACAACAGCACACAAACACTCCCAGTTAGTAGTTAAACTGGCTGGTGGTTTCATCGCTATCAGACACTGAATCTCCCTGTTCTGGGACGTATTCACAAACCTTCTGATGCTGCTCTGACCTGAGCTGCAGGGAGTCCCAGCTCAGGAGTGTTGGGACGTTTAAATGTCTTTGACACTGTTGCTCGGCAGGAGGACGTGATTGGTGGATCGAAAACACAGTGACAATGTGACTGATGTTGGTGATCACTCAGAGATTGAATGTTAAAGTTAGACAACAGCTGCTTCACCCGTCTGCACCTCATCTCAGTCATGAATGTGTTTGGTATTAACGGTTGTGGAACTGAACTGCATCACGATGTGAGGCGGCTGTTTCTGGAGCTGTGTGATCTCTGCTGATGGACCCGAGTCATCAGTCAGTGCGGTTACATGCAGCAATTAGCATCGTACAAGACAACTACAAGACAAGATCTGGGTTATGCAAATGCATGTAAACAGAGGTATATCAGTTACATCGAGTCAGCATCGGACAAGCATCGGGTTTCTCGTTACCGGATAAGCGCACCTGGGTAACTCGGTAGTTACTCGATGGTTGCTCGATGCCAACATCATGTAAACTGGTAACGAGAAACGCAGTCTGCGCATGCGCGACTATTTCCGCCGGCGATTTTCACCCGGACATGGAAGGAGACGAAGACAGCACGAGCGACGCAATAAAAGGAGGCGTTGTTCCAGGACGACGTCAAACGACACCATGGCTACCACCTGTCATGAATCTGTGGTTAAAGCTGGAAGAAATACTATATTAAAGACTATAATCGAACGCGGTCGGCGCTCTTCTTCTACTCCCTCACCGCAGCCAAAAGACTCGTTGTCACTTGCTGAAAGCGCTCCAGCGCCACCTAGCGTATCGGAGTTAGCAGTGCTCCGGCCAGTTTCTCGATTGTCTTCTCCGACATGTACTTTCGGATAAGCCACAGCAGGCGGTCACAGCGGGTGGTAGGAGGTAATTGCGATATCGGGTAAGCTGCCTCATGGAAACGTACTGAGTGCTGCACTGATGCAGAAAGAATCTCACTGTCTCTTGTGGAGCTCTGCTCTCGCGACCCTTCACCTCCAGTGTGTGTGCTCATGTTCATGTCTTGCTCTGAGTGAACTGGTCACGTCTTACCATTCTCCTTATGAGGATATTCAATCCCATAGATGCTGCAACGGCGGAACACCATCTTGTTCTCGGTCAGAGTTCCAGTCTTATCGGAGAACAAGTACTGGATCTGCCCCAGATCCTCCGTGATGTTGAGGGCCCGGCACTGGATTCTGGAGTCCAGCTGCTCGTTGTACAGGGTGAGGTCATTCTGGATGAAGTAGATCTGCCCCAGTTTCACAATCTCAATGGACACGTACAGAGAGATGGGGATGAGCACCTGTTGGACAGGAACCAGTCAGAACCCCCTTCAGATATATACGGACGTCTTCAGTACGTGTAGATGAGACACGGTAACATCATACCTGCAGCACTATGATCATTGTCCAGAATACGTAGAAGCCAGCCAGGGCAGGAGACATCTCCACATCCACAAGAAATGTGGAGTCTTTGAAGTGCTTCAGCCAGAGGCCATGACCTGAGACACGGTGAGAGACGAGGCAGGTCACGTGACTGACACCACCGGTTTGATCCCTGAGCATCTACTGCACCTCGTGAGGCTTCAGCCAGTGCTGGTACCCACCGACAGCAGCCGTCAGACACATGACGATGAGCAGAAACACACACCACAGGACGTCCGTGTTCAGCTTCTTCTCCAGCTGGCTGCGTTTGTACCTCGGCCCGCTGTTGTTCATCATGGCTTTGGTCTCATGTCCTGAGTCACACAGTAGAGGAGATGTTAGGAGGACACCTGTTACG
Organism: Macroramphosus scolopax; assembly: GCA_901007825.1. Classification (NCBI taxonomy): domain Eukaryota; kingdom Metazoa; phylum Chordata; class Actinopteri; order Syngnathiformes; family Centriscidae; genus Macroramphosus; species Macroramphosus scolopax. Next base: position 37,320 of record CAAKHC010011115.1, read on the forward strand.
GAGGACACAGCTAAAGGCTGGATGGTGAAACACAACCGAACACTCGACTCTCAGACCAGCCAGGTCTCACGAGTTCCTACATTGTTTAAACAACAACATTTGTGATGTAATAGAATCAATCCAGGGGATCAACTTTGTATCATCTTTCCATCCGCCTTTTCTCCAAGTTACTTTCTTTAATAATTCAAAGGTAGAGTGGCCTGCACAGTAATCACAAGGTCACCAGTTCGATCCCCGGCCCCTCCAGAGACCGTGTTGAACTGTCCTTGAGCAAGACACTGAACTTTTAATTAAAATCCAATACTTCTGACCGGACCCGACCTCCTCAGAGAGCAGTAACCATGGCTACGGAGGAAGTCATGACTTCAAAGCCTGCCCGGCCGAAGCGGATGTCTTCCCGCTGCACCACCCTGAAAAGACCCCCTGCAGCACTGCAGCAGGGTGTCGGGTTGGAGTTCTTCTGTAAGATGTCCCAACTCGTTGCAGAAAGAGGTGCTTGCCAAAGTCCAAGAAGAAAATGAGGCACTGCTGCCTGAGGTGCCTCAGCGTACGGTTACTGGATCTGACTGGGCTCAGTGAGGAAACAAGCAGGCCAAGCTGTCCATCCCCGAGCTTGATCTGCAGCAGATCATTGGAAGCAAAGACAAAAACACGTGAGGCTTCTCCACAGCTGGATGAGGCTCTTGACCAGGACAGCAGAGGCACAGCTGGCCCTGCAGAGAGGATGAAGACTGCACACTCCAGATAAAGGAGGATTGAATCAGTCTCCCGATGACTTTAAAGAAATCTGAGGGGTTGGAGAGGAAACACGAGGGGGATGAGCGGACCCCAGCCGGAGAACCAGATGAAGGAGGCTGGGAAGGAACTAGGCCGTCTCCAAGGAGACGGTTCTTAAAGGAGGACTTCATTTCTATGCATCTCAAGATGCTTATGACTCATTATTTGACCTTTTAATAAACAATAACCATTTATTCATTTATTCAGTCATTTCTTTAGACACCAGATTGAAGTATGAAGGTGTAGAATCCATTCATGTTGTCAGCAGTTTGTAAGTATTCTTAACAAAAAATGATGCACTTTGTTCTTTGACTTAATGAGGGCAGCGAGTCCAAACCCTGAATATCGGTCAGACGTTCTCGGGTGCAGCAGAGCTGCAAACGTCTGTCTATCTTAATGCCCACTGTAAGTCACCTCCTGTCTTCACCGTGCTCCGGGAC
>CAAKHC010011117.1:8790-23113 GCA_901007825.1 Macroramphosus scolopax
GTGGGTTACCCTCCGTTCTGGGACGAGGACCAGCACAAGCTGTACCAGCAGATCAAGGCTGGGGCTTACGATGTGAGCTCCTCTTCCTCTCCTCTTCCTCTCCTCTCCTCTCCTCTCCTCTCCTCTCCTCTCCTGGTGTAATACCCTCCCCCCCATCTCCTCCCACTGCCCTCGTTCCTTTTCGGCAGCAGTTACATAACTCAGCCACCTCATTCATATTTCAGGGGGTGCAGGAGAGGGAACCTCAACTTAGATCACATTCAGCTTCATGTCATGATGTACTTCATACATCCTGGGTTTATGTCTAGAAGGAACCGGTGTCGGGCTGCGTACCATTTTTCCTGACACATTACATATGTAGAAATAAAATGCGTCTACATAATACAGGATGATACATGATTTCAAAACACTACGCAGAGGAAGAATGAGGAAGTACAAGTAATAACAAACCAAAACACAACAAATATCAGGAAAATACACTGAGTTGAAGTTGCAAAGACTCTAATGACACAAAACAAGCTGTAAAACAAGATTGAATAGGAAATAAAATAAATACTGAAAGGAGAGATTTTCTCTGAACAGAACTGGTAAACAACGTGGTCGTGACCCGTGAGGATGCAGACCAGTCGAGGACTCCTCCGCAGAGAGCAGCCCACGTTTCTTACTCTTCTAAAAGGAGATCATGATACATTGGTTCTGACAGAGCTCTCTCCGCTACGCTTGGCACACATTCCTCCAAAAATACATTTGGAGCCAATGAAGCCCAATAGCTGAAATTTAACAACTTCTTTTATCCTCCCCCCCCCTTCAGTTTCCTTCTCCAGAGTGGGACACAGTGACCCCAGAGGCCAAAAACCTGATCAACCAGATGCTGACCATCAACCCAACCAAGAGGATCACAGCCCAGGAGGCCCTGAAGCATCCATGGGTCTGCGTAAGTATCCGCCGTCCGTGGATGGACACGTTATCTGTAACACACCTGGTCACACTCGATGATCACGATCATCTTCTCTCCTCTTTCTGCCCAGCAACGGTCCACGGTGGCGTCCATGATGCACAGACAGGAGACTGTGGAGTGCCTGAAGAAATTCAACGCCAGAAGGAAACTCAAGGTCCGTTGAATCACACTTTCCAACACATCTTCCTCTTCTCTGCTCTCCGTGGTATTTTCCTGTAATCTGTGTGATCTGTTCTCTGAAAGACATCCTAACCTGGTGGACGTTGCCAGAGTGTGAATCATTAAATGGGTTCTCTGCAGCCGGCATGTGTGTGTCGGTGTATCAGTGTTTTCTTACCCAGACCGACGTCTTATAGACGGTACGAATTTAGATTTGAAGTGCATACTTTCCCTCCCTACGCTGATTTATTGCTGACATTTTCTCTGGATATAACAGCTTAGCCTTTGGAGCATGTCACGGTTACCCTGCTGCTTTTGGCCAGACTTGGCATGGCTGGAATACCAGCGCATGGAAGCAGAAACGCAGGTGGCTGCCGGCAAATGTTGGCCCACTGAACCGACATGCCTTCAGCATGAACCGGTCGTCTCTGGTTCTTCACAGGAGGACAGACAGGGGCAGTGCCAAGCTTGGACTACCACCTTCATGCAGCACTGAGTGCCCCCTGCATTAGTTTATAGACTAATTAAAGAACATTTAAGCTAATTTTACGGGCTTTTCTGGGTTTAAAACCGTGTTAATGCACACGTGGTTCGGCTCACGTTTAATCACCGGTCTATATTAATCTGGTGTCCAACCTGTAACCATAGCAACATGAAAGAGCTCCGCTCTCGACGCTGTTGACTCGTAATCAACTCGATAACTACCAGTAAAGGAAAAACGCATAAACAATGACGAGTTTTAAGCTTTCTGGAGGACTACAATTCCCATTCTTCAACTTTGAGGATGAAACAGAAGAGAAAGAACAAACTGATTATTTTAATGACACCTGACATGAATTCGTTGCCTCGGTTCAGTCGATTAAAGCTGGCGGCGAGTACAGCGTGACAAGTAGGGGGTAATTTGTACTGTGTGACAAAGCGACTTGAATTACTTGCTGTTGTCATGACGACAGAGACGGATGCAACATACCCTCCCCACTAACTCACACCTGCTCACTGGTTGTCCCTCACATGTCAGTCAGAACTATATTCTGCTGCTAATACTTACCTACTTTTACCTGAGTGAAGACCTTTACTTATATTTTTACATCCCTTGTATTAGTACTTCTCCCCCCCTCGGTCTGCTATGGTAGAAGAGAGAGAGAGCGGTGTCTCATCATTATCAACCTCCACAGCTCCTAAATACCTCCGTTCTACTTTCTATTCATCGTCATTTTATCAGAATAATAAACGATGTCTGCTCCTGATGTCAATCATCTCCAAAGAGACAGAAGTATAGATGCTCCGCTCGTCCCTCTGTATTTCTTTTGTCTGCCTCTCACACTTCTCTTTATCTCCAGTCTTTCACACGTCTCTTTCATTCAGCCTGTTTGCACCTCCGTTGTACTTGTTTGTCGGTCCTGCTTGTGATGAAGCTCGGCTGCTCTTTTGAAACTCTACTTTACATGTGACGTTGAGGGTTTAGATGAGACCTGCAGGTAAAGATTCCTGATGGTGGGTTGGAACATCATGTATTAGTATGTAACCTGCATCACGTCACTGGTTTACACGGCTCAAATGTCTTCTGTTCCTCGCAGGGGGCCATTCTCACCACCATGCTGGTCTCACGAAATTTCTCCGGTAAGTCTTACATCCCTGTCGTCAGTCGCATCCCCTCATCCTGCCAACCCACCGTCGGCCAACAGATCTATGTACTCGTCTCTGTAACACATTAACATGTTCTTACGTCTGGACCTCCTTCTGAGGAGCCTGTGGTGGTATCGGAGGAGATTTTGTTTAATGAAATCAAAGTCGTCATTTCATGTACGGTACATGTGTATTCTCTGTATATGGTTGTTAGCCCGGGCCCGAGGGGTGTGTGTGTGAGTGTGTGTGTGTGAGTGTGTGTGAACACCCTGCGTTACTGAACATGACTCACAGAAGCTGCTTTTACACTGTAAGCTGTGCAACAGGAGATGTTCCGCATAACCACTAAACACCCCCCTCCCCTCCCATCCCTCACACACACACACACACACACACACACTAATGCACCCAGGTGTGTCACCGCTATCAAACACCTTTCTCTTCGGAAGCGGCCGTCAGTTATAAGAGTGAGGTCATCAGGTTGATGAGTAAGAGGGAGAGAAAAGAAAAAGACCTTTGTGGAGCAGGTAGATGTGACACATCGATGTAAAAAAAACGGGTTTCTATAATTCCATCAAACGTTATGAATCATGCGTTCGACAATCATACATGCAGAGGCGTTTATTCCTTCAACACGGTCACAAAGATGAAGGCACTCATTCACTGAGATGGATAAGACCCTGATGTTTACTCTGAAGACGGAGGCAAGGCTTGTCCCTGCACATGTACAGTCATCCTGACGGTTATACAGGAGCACCGCAACATTCACTGACTGAACCCCGTGTCATCATCATCATCCTCACATAGACAAAAAGGAAGATTTCGGTCTCCCACTGACATGTTTCCTCCGGTGATGCTTTTCATGACAGATTTTGTGTCACAGTGGCCTCCTCTGAACTAACGAGCCCCGTCTCCGCCTTGTTGTTTTTCTTTACCTTCTCTCTTTCTTCCTCACCACCACCACCCCGCCCACCTACCTACCTCTTGCCGTGTCTCTTGCTCACCCTTCTCTCCTTGCTTTCTCCCTCTCGTGCCATGTAACTCTCTCTGGACTCGTAACAGTGGGCAGCAGGCAGACCACCGCTCCAGCCTCTGTCACTGCAGCCGCGGCGGCGGTGGCTGCGGCCGCTGGCACCACCGCAGGGCTGGTGGAACAAGGTAGCATGGTGGCTCGCCCAGGGGCATGCCACCCCTCTCCCCCCTCACCCCTCTACCCTGTCCCCTACACTTACTGTTCTCTTCCCCCTCTGTCATCTTTTCTCTGCCTCCTCTGCATGGGAGCTGAGAGCATGATGGCCGACCTACAGCACACCTCCATCAGCAGCAGCATTAGCCATGTTTCCATCGAACTACCTGCCAGGTCTTCAACTACTTTATTTAAGTGTTAGCATGGATGTTTTTATCCACTGAAGGCATCAGTTCAGTACAACAGCTGGTCCAAACTGAGAGCGGTAGTAAAAGTAGATTAAGTCTTAGTTAATCTAACCATGTTGGATTATCTCTGCTAAACATCTTCATCGTGTAAATCAGAAGTGAATCCAGCTCAGATGGAAGCCCAGCTACTGCTCTCCTCTCTCATCATCCGTCGACTCCTGTGTGAGATCTGATAGGACGGCTGCATCCATCACCGCTGCCATCATAGACCCATCTTCATCCTGCTCATCTTCATCTCCAGATGCAGCCACAGAGCATGGCTTCGGCCCATGTAGAGTGCTGTCTCTCCTCTCTTCTCTCCACCTCTGTCACATCATCACTCCATTCTCTCCCCATTCCCTTCCATCTATTCTGTCGTCTTTACCTCTCAAGTCATCCTCCACTTATTCTCACCTCTTCCATCCTCGTTTCTTATTCGCCTTTTACCTCCTCATCTCTCTCTCTCTCGCTCTCTCTCCTCTCTTTTCTCTGTCTAACAATGACACTGGAAAGTTCACCCCCTTGCACTTTAAGGATGGAACTGCCTGAGAGCTGTCGGGGAATGCTGCATGGGGCACTGGACTGGTGCATGCGCTGCAACACGGGGGGGGGGGTGGTGGTGGTGGTGGTGCATGGTGTAGAAGATGCAATGCTGGGCTGGTTCTCACTAAAGTCCAAAAAACTTCAATAAGAAATGTCTGTTTGTTGAGGACACGTGTGAGATCTTTGGACTGCAGTAATCTGAGTATTGACCGTAATATCAAGGTAGTTAATTATGGAATATTACATTTATTTTCCTATTTTCCTTTTATCGTGACACCTGCAGAAAGCTGCAGCATTCGTCATCCAGCAGTTTTGCTGCTGTATGTGTCTGTAAAAAGGGTGGCGAGGATCATAAAACTCCACATGTCTTAATTCAGTTATTGCTTCGCTGACTTTGAAGGATATTCAAGCTGCTACAACAAAATAAAAGCTTCCCTTCAGAAGCACATGAGAAGTCACCGATGTTGTGTCCATGTTTTTTAAATCTTTCATATCATATCACTATAAGACTGCAGAGGTTACATATTTAGTATTTTCACTATGACAGTAAAGTGCACGAGCAGCGGATTCACTAGAGATTAAAAAAAAAGAAACAAAAGTCGACCTGACTAAGTGTTTGTTTTTGAATAAAATGCAGACGTAAACGGCCGAGAACTTCACATGACAGTCGAGCATTGAGCCGAGGAGACAGAAGTGGTGGAGGTGTCCTTGTTTCCGGCCCCGCTGGGGCTCCACAGTCCTTTCTGTGTCCCCTCAGCCTCCGCTAGGCTGCGATCAAACATTTATAGTGAGCTGCCTCCACCTATCAGCCTCACTCTGCCTCACCAGCTCCGCCTGCATGTTCATACACACAAATAGAACCACCGTCGACTAGACTTCTCCGCACCCTCGTGCAGCGGTGGCCTAGAAAAAGTCCCATAAGCAGATCTCTTTAATAGCTTACTGCAGATTGTTTGTTTAGGACCTGCAGGTGAGTCCATGCCCGACCCTTGCTCTCTCTAACAGTGGTGCCTTGTGCTCGTCTTTTAGAGGAAGTGTATCAGTTTTGTTTTAATCTCTCCCCCCCCCTCCTCTCTCTCTTCTTGCTTCATGTGTAATTTGTGGCAAGGTAAGGAAGCACCTCCTGCTTCTCCACCTTCTTTTTGCAATAAGATACTTTTGATTTTCACAGATTTCCACAGAGACCTCGCGTCCTCGTCAGCGGGATCCGAGGCAGTTCTTGTTTTGATTTAAAAAAAGAAAAGTTTAGAAAGAACTCTCACGTTCATTTCTCCTTCTCTCTCCTCACATTTCATATGACGATGGACTTGACACCATCCTGACCCCGTTTTCTTCCCCCTCAGTCACAGCCATCCTGTGGAGGGACACTGAGGAAGAGCTGCACAATAACTATCCTCACATTCACGCCACTCTCTCTGGATTACATAGATCTCGTTTGTTTCACTTCCTGCTGCCCCCCCTCCGTCCCTGATGAATATTCTAACCGTGCTTTAAAACATTAGATACTGCTGCAGATCACGGAGGCAGGGAGAGACGAACGCTATGACATAACAAGGGATGTATTCCGCATGCTTCACCCCCCCCGAGCTGCTTCTTATCGTTCTTCACATTGGACGACACTTTCCAAACTAAAGTTGTGGTATCGAGCCCCCCTGCAGAATTCTATGCAGCCTAGTTGGAGCGTGTTTGGACATGAACGTAGATTTTTTTAAGCGAGCGAGGAGAGTCGGAGGCTGAGAGAAAGACCGCCAGGAATAGTGTTTTATGTAACGTGGCTGGCTGCTGATGTGATTGCATGCGATTAGACTTGAAATTGCACTCAGCCCGGGAAGTCTTGCGTCTGCGAGAGAGTAGAAGTGGGAGAGGAGAAAGTCGGGGGACTGGTGCAGGCAGGTGATGTTTTATTCTTTATAATGTAGGCTGAGAAAACAACAGGAGAGTGTATCAACTCTGGTGGATGTAGAACCTTCTTTAACACCGGCATCCACAGTCTGTCTGAGCTGGCTTCCTGTCCATGGTGCCAGCTGACCCTCGCGACCTCTCCATCGGCGTTAACACCTCGCTCTGTTGCAACTTCCACGTTTGCAAGGGATTATGGGTTATTACACTCATCAGAGGGCTGTGCCTGCTGCATCACTCTTCCTCATTACCCTTCATTAGAGAGCTGACTGACGACTAATCCTCCGTAAGGCCCCAGCAGAGTTCTTCTCAGGCAGCAGATGATGTCTCTCTAGATGAATGCCGTCCGGTCCGTCTGATAAGCCATGAACACCACACACGTATGGAGCGGCAGATGAGTGACAGATTAAAGGAAAAACCCACATAATGTGTGTCGAGACACCACGAACCACCAGAACAGCTTCTAAAGCTCAGCATGTACAAGTCATATACACCCTCTTTTGAGGATGATGGTGGTGGTGGTGGAAGAGAAGCTCCCCTCTGTGAGGACAGTTTGAGTTAGAGATGACGAAGGACTCGTAGCTGTTCCTGTCACCCAGTCTGTTCCCTGAGTGGTGATATTTTCCCCCGTGTGTTTGTCATTGCAGCAGCCAAGACTTTGCTCAACAAGAAGGCAGATGTCAAGGTAAGGGTCATCACACTCCTCTGCCCCGCCTCACTTCTTGCTTCATTTACCAGGGCTACAAATTCTGCCTCCTCTTCCTCTTCGCTGTATTCTCTCCGCTTCACTTTGTGCATCTTTTCTAATCTGGCTGATCATGTGACTGTTCTCTGCCTTGCCCTGTTTTTATAGTTTACTCCCCATAATTTATTTTGTGTGTATGGAGATTGTGTTTGTGTGTGAATAATACATTGTGTGTGTGTGTGTGTCAGCCTTTGTGTTGCTTCCTCCTGACAGCACAATTCATTCCGATTCGGCATTATTCGACTCATCGTCGCCTCTCGATCACCATTATTAAAACGTAACCATCTGTCAGACCTCCATCCTTCCGTATCCTCCTCTTCCTCTCATCCTGCCATTGCTACCTCTTCCTCGCACCCCGGTGCTTCCTGTCTCCCTGCTCTCAGCCCATCAGGTCTTTAACCCTGCCTTCCCGTTCATCCTTTCTAATGAAGATCTCTCGCCATCCCACGCTCGCGCATCCACATCGCAGTTACACATCCCACACGCAGCTTCCATCGAGTGTGCAGTGAGCACGGCGGACGATGTGCAACGAAGCCTTCCGCATGATGTGCACGTAAATGGTTGAGCTTTGTGTACACGGATATACGTGTGTGTGTGTGTGTGTTTGTGTGTGTGAGAAAATTTGTTTGTCAGTTTGAAAAGACAATGAAAGTGCAAATGGGGGTGTGAATGTGCTTGTGTGTACCAGTGGGTGGTCGCGTGTGTGGTTCACTCATGTGCACCAGTGTATGTGTGTGTGCACACACAAGCCCCCCCCCCCACACACACACCCTCCGCCCACCCCCTCTCCTTCCCTGCTCAGTCCGTTCAGCAGGGAATGTGACTCCTGTTCCAGGAATAGCTGCCAGTCTGGACCCTGGAAACTCAGACGACAGAAATAGACGCTTACTTCCACTGCGCCGCGCTCATCGCCTAGCAACAGGCTCCCTTCAAGCTCGCCCCGAACCGTTTCTAAAAGCCTCTTCCTCGTTTGCCTCTGTCCCTCTTCTGATGTTTCTTCTCCTTCGCTTCCCTCCACAAACCTTCCACTTGTCCTCCCGGCACCTCTGACCTCCTCCTCTTTCGGCTTCCCCTGCTCCTGTCCTCCCCCCGCTGGGTTGTACCGGCACCTGACCTTCTTCCAGCCGAACAACCTGCCCCGTGCAGGAGGCGTCCTCTCCCTGGAGCTGTTTACACGCCGCCGCCAGCCTCCCGCGCTGCTGGCTACTCTCCAGTAAAACCACTTCATTCAGCTTCTCAAGTCGTTCCTGCATTCAAACACGCACACGTCTTTCCTTCTTTGTTTTTAAGTTGTTCCATGTGACATTCCCTCGCATCAATGGAGCATATCATGATTTAATTAAACTGATTACTCTTAAACCCTGAGCTCTGGGAGGATGCTTTATCCCCCTCTCATGCCTCCATTTTGCTTCTTCCTGCCACCAGTGTTCTTAATCTGTTGATAGAAGAACACTGGGTCTCTTATCTGATCTGATCTTAAACTACTGCTTCTTATCTTCTGTCACTTTTGTGTTCAAATCTTTTTTTGTCTGAGGGGAATCACTTCTTATTCCGAGTTGAAAGCTCTTGTTCTTTGCACCATTTCATCGGTTACTTTATCTTTCTCGACCCCTTCTTCTACCCTCCATCCATCCCTCCATCCATCCATCAATCAATCCATCCATCATCGCCTGAGGACAGAAACGCAAGTCCAGCTCTACTGTCCAGTATATGGTGAGCATGCTATTTATGCATTTGCCCCGTCACTCCATCTGTTCCTCCTCCCTCTACTTTCTTTATCCACATTTTCCCAATTTAGAACCAGTTAATCAAGTCTCCTTCTCTTCACTGAGGTGTTAAGTGGTACCCGAGTCACGCACAAGCAGGAAGCCGTGTACAGGCTGCTGCACACCAAGCAATCGATTTTACATGTTGTCAACCTTGTTGGGGAATTACACAACCTGAGTATTATAAACCTGCCACAGCAACATACAACAACACCTTGCCAAGTGCAGTGCAATGAGACCCTGACATTATCCTGCAAACGTAATGGAAGCAGGATGTTTTGTTCTGGTGGAGTTTCTCCAGGGATGCTGCTCCAGATCTGTCAGGGGCACACGAGAATAGATCCAGCTTACACTGTAACGCCTGTACTTGTGAAGCGGAGCCCTTTTTAGTCTTACAAGAGAATGCCAGGAGTAAAATTACGGGGGAGGAAGGGTCATACGTGCTGCTGGGATTACCTCACAGTGAGCGTCTCAAAGCTTCAGGAGATTCACCAGAGCAAACGTCTTTAAATGTTTATCTATATTTTCATTGCATTGTTTGTTTTTCTTAGTTTGATCCTTGAGTGTTTCCTTCTCCTTCACCCTGAGGCGCCTTCATTCCCTTCTTACCAAGACCTCATCTGTTGTTGTTGTCCCGCTGCGCCACCTTCCACGCCTGACTGGGGAACACACCGTGTTTATTTTTACCCACTCTCTTCCTCCTTGGATGATCGGTCATTGAGTTATAAAGAATGTGCAGCAGCCTCTGTTGTTCCAAGATGAGTCGTCTGAACGCAGCCGTGCTTCCCTCCGATACGTCTCGAGGAATAGATGCTCGTCTTTGGACGTCAAGGTGTCTCCAGAGGGTTTCAGGGCGGCCGTCATCGTCTCAGTCCTCTGACGGAATCTAACGTGTGATGTAAATGTGTGCGCGTGTGCGTGTGTGTGTGTGTGTGCGCGCGTGTGCGTGAGCTTTTCTTTTCATGGCTGTTTTATATGCATATGCATTGTCTCTCTGCACTTGTGTGCTCTGATGTTTAGACTCTTCTCCTTATTATCTCTCCTCTCTTCTCCTGTTCCAAACCAAGTGGTCTGCAAAATTCCTTTTATGTTTCAGGGTTACACCAATGCACATAAACACAAACCTTACTTAGCTTCCTTTCCACCCTCCGTACGCAGGTCTCAGTCCGGTTCAGCATCCTGTAGTTTGTGTTTTTACAAAACAATACTACAAATGTAATTAAATGCAGATCTCATCAGGATCAAATGAAGCCATAAAAGACAGGCCGCACTTTGATGTTCGGTCTTCAAGGGGCGGCATTTGATCGAGGATAATAAAGGTGATTTATTATGGCCTAGTGGTGCGGTTGAATCTCCTCGAGGTGGAAATCTAACAACATGATGATGTCACTCAGTGTCGTGTCCTGCAACTTCTAACCATAAACTGGTCAAATGAGTTCATGACAACCAACGCAGCAAACTTGCATCAAAGGCATGCCCTCACATACACATGCATGGACACACACACACACACACAAGCCCACGTCTTGCTGTTGTTGTTAACCCACCTCTTGCCGTTGTGTCTCCTTCCTTTCCTTCTCCTCTCCTTTCCTTTCCTGCACAGCCCCAGACAAACAGCACCAAAAACAGCATAGTCACCAGCCCAAAAGGAAACGTCCCTTCACCTGCTCTGGTATTTACCTCCTGACCACCCACCTCACTGTGTGTGTGTGTGTGTGTGTGTGTCCACCCGTCTGTCCTCCCCAGTCCCCGAATCCTTCACCTGAGTCTGTTGTTCCTCTCTGCGATGCACGTTGTGGTTGATCTTTGCCTCTGCAGCAGGTGGTGTCGGGTGACGTCCCCTTCGTGGCAGGTGTGGATGCCATGTGACCTGCACTCGGGTTGATTTTGTGCTGCTGTGTCCTTTTGCTTTGTGAGTGAAAAAAAAAGCAAAGTGGAACAAACTGCCAGCGCCTGCTGGGACTGTCAGAACAGTTCGTACGTTAGCACTTTCCCCACTGTGTGGACATCAAAGCCCAAAGGTCGGCAACTTCTTCCTGCAGGCAACTGATTTTGGAGACGTGGCCACAGTCATGTAGGAAATCTGTAAACAGTCCAAATAAGTTGACCGAGCATCAGGCGTCCTGTAAAGATTTCCCAAGAGTGCTTCTCTTCTTGATGATCCTCCTGTTGCTGATGCTTTCGACTTGTACACACAGGATCTGTTGCTTTTGTCAGAATCTGTTAGAATAATTTCACCCAGCAATTTATATGTATTAAAGAAATGATTTATAAGGGGGTCATGTCCGCCTGAACAAGCTTCTGCCGTGTTGCTGCGCCTACACTCATTGATTAAACTAACTATCTCTCTCTGGAGCACTTCACCCGGCGGCGGCGGGTCAAACGAGAAGAGATAAATGGCACACCGACGATCTGACCAACTTAGATATGCAGCACAGCCGAGGGCTCAGGGTTTGCAATTTGCAGGTTTGGGTTAGCGTTCATGCATACTGAAAATAGCTTGTACAGAGTCGAAGCGTGGCATGATGATATTTCAAATTCTAGGCCGTTGGTCAGTGAGTCACTCGTTCAGGTCGACCTGTATCATCTGATTGATGGCGGTTACATCCAGCAGCCTGGCCTCAGCTTGACACAGTGATTAGAACAAGAAGCAAGAAGAAAAATGACAACATAAACATAGTAGCTTAGCTGCCAGTGATAGAAGTCAATGTTTGACGTTGTCCAGCCTACGATGTTGCATGTCGGATATGCAGTTTGCAGAAAACACTCATGGCTCATAGGAAAAAGGAAGTTGTAAGACGTAATTGTCTTCTTCTACGGATTCTTGCTGGAGAACCCGATGACAGTTGTTGCCCTGAGGAATGCTGCTGCTTCAGTGGGTGGGGGTGCAGATGGTGTTGGCACACCTGTAGTTGAGATCACATGTCGAATAAACTGATTTGATAGTTTGAAGAGGTCGTCTCAACCAGGCGTGGGTGATATCAAGGTATACGGAAAAAATGTTTTTTTACTAGTCCTGTGACATTATCCCTGCTGCTCGGAGTAGCTGGCTTTCTCTTCCATCAGAAGAGACTGACGCCTGGTGGCTCCATATAGCATCATACCATCAGTTTAGCTGAAAGAAGAGAAAATCAAAGCCCCCCCTGTCGGTTCAGCTTCATCCTTTTTGATCGCATGTTAGCTTGAATACGTGTGCAGACGAATCGGAAGCCATTGATGAGTGGAAGTGTAGGCGCAACCATGGAGCAGGGGAGCTTTTTTTTTCCCTCATCCTTGAAGGGAAAAGAGGCTGGGAGGGTGTCTGTCATCTCCATGCCGTTGCCGGGGACTTTAGCTAGTTGCTGTTGTTTAGCCGTTGGATACAGTAACTCCTTCACTACAGATCTGTGAGTCCAAGGACGCGCTCCATTGACTTGCAGGCCTTTCAGTTGTCTCACCTGGAATCAGTTAAAGAAATGCTCTGAAATATCTGTCTCTTGTCTGTGTTCACATCATCTGAATTTGATCAATGACTTAGTCGGTAACATTCTAGAACATTCCTGCAGGGAGAACCTGTGCGAGCTCGGCGGTGATTCATGAGTTCCCTCTCCATCAGATGATGTGATGGCATCAGCGCTCGCCCTCCTCCCTCTGATCTGCAAACCCCGGATACTTTGTTCTCAATCATCGACATCTCCCCAAGTTGCCAGTTGCCCAGGGCGACGGTTGTCCTGACAACACTGCCATCATCATCACCACCAGGGAGAGACAGCTGATTGGTCATCACAGAGGTGTCACTTCTTCTGGGAGTGAGGAACCCCGAGTTAAGACTGTAACAGTCACCACAGAACGCAGAAACTGTCAGCAGGAAGTAGCTAACATGATACCAGCTGGTTTAGAGGCGCTTGGTCAGATAGAAGAAAGTAAGCACACAATCGTAAATCCTAGGGATCCTAAAAACGATGCCAGTGTCTGCCCGGCAGTGCTAATCTCCCTCGTTAAGACAAGTGTGAGGAAATAGACTGACCTGTTTCCATCTTGTGGGACACCTCAGTGTTTGTTTTCTGTTTCTGCAGGCTGTGCCAGTGCGATGTGAGATGGTTGTCAGAAGCGTTGATATCCTATGAGTTGACTGACTGTCTGTACATTTGCACCGTGTAGGGCAGTTTAGAAATAATGTATGCAGAGCAGAAATAATGAAGTACAACTTTATTCTGTCGCTGGTCTCTCAGGCAGTGAAGTGGCGTGTGTGCATGTGCGGAGAACAGATCCGACTCCAACTTCCAGTTCTCAGCTCGTCCACCCACTCCGTCGCCATCGAGCCCTCTTCGCTCCTCTTCCAACCTTAACATGCACTTTCTCTTCATCCAACATTCATACCGTTCTCTCTCTTCTTTGTCTGTGTTTTTTTTTACACTTACACATATCACCTTTTTATCTTCCTCTCCCTCCTCCCCTCTCTCTCATGTACTCCATGTTCCTCTATCTCCCCACCTCCTCCCCCTCCCCCCTTTTCTCCTCCAGGAACCTCAGACAACCGTCATCCATAATCCATTGGATGGGACGAAGGTATAAATCATTCCCCCGGTCCTGACCTGATCTTTTCCTCTCTTTGTCATTCTCCTCCTCTTCCTCATCTTCTCCTGCCCTTTTGATCCTTCTTTTCATCGTGCATCTGTGTGAGCGCGCTGTGACACCCGTTTACTGATGTGTGTGTGCGTGCATATATTTTGTGATGCTAGCGGTTAAACCAAACAGATAAATGATAAATCTTATCCTACGCCGACTTGTTAGGGACTCATTATACCACCAAGGGAACCCCGACACACACACACACACACACTTACACACACACACACACACACACACACACACACACACACACACACACACTGTAAAATCTTTCTCTCTTTCCTTCTGAGAGTTTTATATCCTACTAAAATATGACCAGACGCATCAACACTCAGTCACGTGCTCATCACGCCTTTGTGCTGCTTCTTTGTTCAGAACAAAGCGCCGTGGCAGCGTGATGTGCAGTAACACTCATTATACCAGATCACAGAACATTAAGAGCCCCGGTGTCACATGGCAGGAATATATTTTATAAAATATGTAGCCGCTGCAGGTCATCCAGATACGTGAGGGGGGAGTTGTACGTAGGAGCTCTGCATGAACCTGCATGAGGTTCCCCCCTCACGGCCTCACGTGACCCAGCTTTCATCATGTCTGTGTTTG
>CAAKHC010011118.1:0-20530 GCA_901007825.1 Macroramphosus scolopax
GTGCTGCAAATCTCGCTCTTGTATAACTGACTTTGTTTATTGCAAAAGTTTCTTCCTGCATATCCAATGTCCTCATATTCTTCTTAGTGTTTGTGCACATGCTACTTGAACAACGGTGATTCAGGGATTGCTTGGAAAATACGTCTGCTTTCTCACTGCCCTCGACGCCTACATGGGGAGGAATCCACAGGAAGGCAGCGGCTAACCCTCTGAAATATGGAGTCTACAGACTGCATAACAAACACGATGTATTGTGATGATGATCACTTTCCAGACTTCATACTTGCAAGTGCTGTCAGAAGCAATTGCAGTGCTGGTAGTTCTCTTTAACCAGATATTCCTAACACTTCAGCTGAATATAGTGACAAATGGTCTGTTGTTCTATTTCATGCAGCTACCTGGAACCCGTTGAATGATTTTATGCTACAGTTGTGAATAGAAAATGTTGGATTTAGTGTCACCTCATCACCTCAATCTTATTGAAACATGCTCCCAATGCTCCAGCAAAATGGCTTTTGCAGGATATGATCCATTATATCTGTGCAAATGAACCCAATATGCCATTATAAGTTATACCGTCCGAACCTGCAGGTGCTTTGAATGTTCCTGTACAGGTTGAAAGTTTCTTAGGTTGTTCTACATTCATCTATCTAAGGTTTGTTTGTGCTGCTGAGATGTACCCAACAGTCCAGGACCGATGTCAGAGGAGCCCCGTGCACTGATACCCTGTTTGCTGCTCAGTGGCCTGTGGAAGATAAAAAAATATAGGTATAAGGTAAATATTAATTTTGGCAAAATTACCGTACTTTTCGCACTATAAGCCGCACCGGACTATAAGCCGCGTTTTTTTAATGTTTAATTACCGTTATTAACGTCTTCAACTGTTACCATTTAGCAATGGTAGCTACAGAACATGTACTATGCTGTGTAAACTGGACTGTATCACATAGCGTTTCAGACACACAAGCTTTTAAACGTTCTAACTTAAACGGTGGCTCCCAGCCACGTACCGGCAGCGATCTACTGCCAGATTGATGCCTTTAATTTACAAGCTGCATCAGATGCATTTCTACGGTTGTTTTCCATAATGACGATGTCTCACAAACTGTCTCGCTCTCGTAATGATCGTCTGTCTCGCTGTCGTTCTGTCTCTCGTACCACTCGCGGTTCCACTTTTACTTTAGCGCTGTTTTCCGCCTCCGGAGGACTGTAACCAGTAAAATCCATAGATGATGGTCCGAAAAGTACGGTATGTCATTTGCTTCTATCTGTTCTATCCACCTACAGTTGTGGGACTCGGTGTATTTTACTGTCAAACACCCCTTTGGTTCAGCTACTTGGATGAACCTGTGCTACAAGGTGTTAAGTCGTTGTTCTTCTGTCACTCTGGTGTACACGGTGTTCCAATAAATGGCCACAGAAGGGCTGAACTGATCCCCATCTGAGCCTCCCGAAGCCTCCACATTTAAAGCCGGCATAACAATGTGAGATGAGGAAAAAAAAAAAAAGAGAGTGTGGCTGTGTGTGTGAAATCAGTTGTAACGAAGCAGGCTGCACAAACAGCCCCGTCGGGGCTTCCTTGACAAGCTCACACTATGGCAGCAGTGAAGGGACAAAGTAACACCCTCCACATTAGATGGTGTAAATCTTCCAATTGTTAGACTGCTGTCTGGTTCCCTGGGGCACTTGTTCTCCGTGGTGGTGTTATTTCCACAGGGACAAGCTGAAAAAATAAGATTCATCTGTTAAATGCAATTTTAGGAATCAAACACGCTCGTTGTGTCTTTAAAGTCTCACATGAGTTTAAAAGTAGTACACCGATATTTTTTTTTTTTATCATAGAGTTTTAAGCACAAATAACTTTACTGATTTGAGTGCAGGTCACTTCGGGGAAAATGCTTTTATCACACATATAAAATAGTTACACTTACACTTGGAAACACTATCCCCCAACACACACGCAGACACACACACACACATGCACGCAAGCACACACACACACACACAAGATGAGTAATGAGAAATTAACCGCACAACAGAATATCAGAGAAGATCCTGCCTGGAGACACGAACCCGAAGGGCCCTAACTTCACAACTCATTCCTATATAACATTAGTTACAGACATTCAAAACATGACGATGACTGTACGACGTTTAATAATAAAAGTTGGTAAAACACATGATATTTGCTAGTCGTCTCTTGCTAATTAAAAAAGTACAGCGTTACTGGCGTCCACTTGTTATGACTGTAGCGAATGACAAACATGACCCGTCTGCAAAGATTAAAACCAACACCTCTGTTCATTCTGTGAGGGGACGACCTCTGTTGGCATCCTGAAGCGTAACAGACAATCATTAACAGTCTGTACAGACACACACATACGATCCTCAGCTTTGTCTGTGTGTGTTTTTTATTCCGCTCTCTCCCAAGTTGACTGAGCTCGTACTTAAATCTGCTCTCCGCTTCAGAAAGACCCACTCAAACACTGGCGCACTCCCACACGCATACATTTAATTTATTTTCTTAATTCCCCTTCCCACACAGACGGCAGGTTTTGGATCTGCAGTTTTTTTAACATGCACACTCTAAAGCTGTGACAATGCGAGTGGGCCCTGACACAACAGATTGTAAACAAATATAAATAAATATTTCTCACTCACGTCCTGCCTCCGCCCAGGCTTACTTATGTTTTCTTGTGTGTAACTTTGGTGGCGCACACAGATCACACACCAGATAGATCACTATTAGACCTTTGAGCGTTGTGTTTGTATCGTCAAGGCTCCGCTACCTCTTCAATGCTGCTTGTGTTTCATTCCCTGGCAGTGAACGATCGGTTTACACAAACAGGCTGCAGCAGAAAATTATCCTAAAACACAATGCGGATTTGGGGAGATGTTAATGTCTGGTGGCGGAATTCCTTCATGCTTGAGAAGCTGCACATTTTGGAGCCGTGATGAAATGTGAATAGCTTTTTTTTCCTAGAGGGGCGACAGTACTGGAGAGCTCGATACATAAAGACCTCGTACTTGTACTTACAGACAATGAAGTACAGTTGAACTGTGTTAGGATACTTTTACGTTCAGTAACAGTTGGCCCGTGCACAACACTCACACCCAGACACATTCACACTCTGTGTGTCCATGATTACATTATCACTCAGAGACTCGTCTACATGCAGTGTTGTGTGTTTAGCGAAACCTCCTTGTCTTTCGGATTAGATCAAATCAGATTAGATCAGATTAGATTAGAAAGACTTTATTCGTCCCACAATGGGGAAATTTACATTTTGCCCTCTGAAACACATTTCAGTAATAGATACATTAGTCATTGAACAGTGGATATTTTAAAGTTGGAAACATCTCACTGGCACCTTTCAACCTGTGTAAATGTCAGAAGAGAGTTAATTCATATTTATCTAAACATTTATTCTCCCACTCAGAAGTGGAGAATCTAAGTGGGTAATTGCTGCCTCCGTCTCCCTGCAGCGTGAAGCCATTAAAACATGAACGAACATCATCAAACACTCATTACGTATGTTTATTTATTGATCGTCAAGGACAGAGGAGTTACCAGTTATCATACTGTTAACAGTTTATTTATACTAGAGTGTTAAATATTGTACAAAATTAATTATAAAGAAATTATGTAGTAATAAAATTGTTGTAAAACAGTATTAGTTTATCAGCCGAGCTAATAGGGCATCAAACTTGGTCTTAGATGTAATGCAAAGTAAATCTTTCCGGGGATTGTTAGCGAACACATTTATTCGGATTAAAGGGGGAGTCAGCGATTTCGGGGGAAGCTGCTGGAGACCCCTCCTGATTCACAGGTGTGCATTGCATCAAACACTATTGGCAGTAACTTCAACAGTAACAGTTTCCTACTACGTAATACTGACATTGCAGATTCTTTATGCAGAGTTTGAGCCGGGTCGCGGTCTACTGCGTCTGTCAGTTAAATATGCATTTAGAAGTAATATAAAACCCATGTCTGTGCTTCAGTGAACTTTCAATGGTAAAAATAACCTTACACACATCAGTGTTGTGTTTAAGCTGATTTTTACCTTACACAGATTTTTTTGTTTTTGTGCAGCAGCAGCAGTAAATTCTCTGCCGAACTCATGTTTTGTTTTGTTTGCAAATTCCTCTGGCGATGCGAAGCCTGCAGAGTGTCTTCAAGAATACACAGCAGGTCCACTCTGGATTCAACCTTCCTGGATATACCACGACTGGGATGAGTGGGATTCTTCACAGACATATATAACTGAGGGGTTTAAGCTCTGACTTATTCCATAGTGCTGTACACATAGTTTCCTTTGCAGGGAGGGATTATAGTTGACATTTCAGATGTACTTACTGTCAATCTAACCGCTGCATAAATTATATTTTTTATAATTTGTCTGAAGTGTCAGGTTGAACCCTGCTCTGATCATCTCAGCACTCGTGTTTCCTAGTTTGTTTTCCCATGTCTCAGCAATTCATGTTATGAGTCTGATGAGTATACAACCCTCCAAAAATAAACCCCCAGTTGGAACAACCCTGATTTCTCTATAAAGTAAAGGCATTTTATCCATCAACCTAGACACCAGAATAAATCTATCATCATTTTTACATTGCACACATTTTGTCAATACGTCTCAATGTTCTTTAACCAATAATAATGTTACATAGAATTTGTATAAACGCGTATCAATGCTGCCAGCCTGTTGAAACACAATTCACAGACACAAAACAGCTTGAAGTGGAAATTAACTCTTTTGTGACGAGTTTGTATGAAGCTCTAGCGAAGGTTCAGTCAGGAGGACCTATCTTATCACATGCCACAGTTGCATTTATTTCTCAATCCCTCCCACATGAGTCCTCATTCTGTCCTCACTGTCGATGTCGGGCAGTGATCAGAGACATCAGCTGGTCTCAGCAGCTGATCACAGCCATCCAATAGCGTAGTGCAGTGGTCTTCAACCGGGGGTCCGCGACCCCTAGGGGGTCCGCGGAGGTACTGCTGGGGGTCCGCCAACTTAAAAATAAAATAAAGGCAATTTTAACCAAAATAATATGTGAGTTTAATTTTTTTTAATTATTATTATTTGATTGAGATGATTAAGAACATGTCATTAACATGCAATAATAATATACTTTTGACGAAATCTATTTAGTCTACCCAGTCAGAAATTGGTTAATACAGTGAAATAAGCTGAATAAAATACATTTAAAAGTTATTATAAGTCAGGCTTATATTTAAAAAAAAAAAAAGGGGGGGAGGGAATTTCAAGTGGGGATCCCTGCTCTGTTTTTCTCTCATCCAAGGGGTCCCTGGGCTAAAAAGGTTGAAGACCCCTGGCGTAGTGACACACCTCTGTCGTTAACCTATCATATGGACTCCAGAGGGATCATCAACCACCACCACCAGTGTCTGGACTCCAGAGGGATCATCAGCCACCACCACCACCACCACCAGTGTCTGGACTCCAGAGGGATCATCAACCACCACCACCAGTGTCTGGACTCCAGAGGGATCATCAACCACCACCACCAGTGTCTGGACTCCAGAGGGATCATCAACCACCACCACCAGTGTCTGGACTCCAGAGGGATCATCAACCACCACCACACAGTGTCTGGACTCCAGAGGGATCATCAACCACCACCACCACCACCAGTGTCTGGACTCCAAGGGGGATTCATCCTACCACCACTCAGGACAGACATCTACGACTTCAAAGCCCCCAAATACTCTTCCTGTAAAGGCTAATCATCTCATATCTTGTCAGAATAAATAAATTCATGTTCAGTTCTTACACTTGTCTCTCCTGATTGAAATGCTGGTTAATGTCTCATCAGTTTTAAGCACAATAAATTGTGTTGGGGTTAAAGTTGTTAGTGGGGAGTTGAGGGACTCGTCCAGCGACCTCCTGCTGGGATTAGTTAGTCCTGACCTGCCTCCTAATGCAGACATGTGTTATAGACAGTTGTAACGGTATTGGCTCCATATGTTACGTGGCCATATATTTGTATATTGGCAATTTGTAGTAACACATATTTAAAGTCCTCTTGACATCACAAACAATCCTTACAATCCTAATTAACAAACAGTGTCTGCAGCACAAATCCAGCCTATTATTTGTGTTGCTAATTGGCTGCTCTGAGAGGAATGTTGGAGAGCTTGTAGAGTCACAGTTTGGTGCTCCAGTGTTCCCTTGCTCCACGATGCAATCTGCTCCCATGAGCAGAGAGCGGCATGCTGGGATTTTACAGACTGAATCTGTCACGGTACTAATACTGTATCTAATATGGAAAAAACACAAATTATTTAATTTAATAGGCATTCTGTCATTCTTGTTGAGAGTACACAAGAAAGCAATCTGGAAGCACAGTGTGATCAGTAGCTGGTACTGATGTCCTTAGAAGAATTGTGGATGTGATTCAGAAGCAGGCTGGGAGGGGGGCGACAACATGTCTATTAATTAAATTGTTCCCAGGATGTGACAATGCTGTGGTTAAGATCTGCTTAGGTTGGGAGAAGATAACCGTTAGGTGCTTCCTTAAGGTTTGCAGGCCTTCATCGCCATGGTTACCTGGTTGTTGAAAACAGGAGATGTACAGTGAACCTTTCTGCTGTATTATATAATATCTTACATATGCTTTATGTTTGAAGACTGTCCAGTTCACAGTGGACTTAGATGAGTTGTATAGTTACCGCACCCTAGTTACCCGAGTAGGCCTAAGTTAGTGACAGCTACCTGTCCCAGTTCATAGTTGTGCATGCCATTGAATCAACATTTAGGAGACAGGAAGAAAAGGATGCACGTACAAAGTCAAGAAACTACAAATACTAGTGCAAATATCATATAGCAGATGGTAAAAATAATTCCATGTTTCTCAACCATTGTAGCCAAAAACCTTCAGATTCAAACGATTCAAGATCATGAATTCAGTCGAGTGTGTCCGAACACTTCACAGCACACATCTATAAATAGGCCTATTAATACGTTAGATTGGAGTTCCAAGGTTTCCACAAAGGCAGTATGCTGTTAATTATTTAATTAGCACATGCAAATTGCTCAGAGATGTTCCCTTTCAGTGTTTATCTGCAACAACGTGAAGCTGATGATTTGTGACAACGTAGCTCAAGTCTTCATCGCTGGCCGTAATGAAGCTGTTCATTCGACATCAGGCCCTGTTAGCCCCATTTATCTGGGTTAAATACTGAAACCAGGGAGAAAGAGGACTAAAGAAATTGTTCCATGAGACAGAAATTAAATAAAAAATTGTGAAACCTCCAACCACAAAAGTATGTTGGCAGAGGTTTTACAATCTACATCAGGGGTCTTCAACATTTTCAGGCCAAGGACCCCCTAGCTGAGAGAGAGATGAAGCAGGGACCCCCTCTATACTGTATAAAATTGTGTTTCAGATTAAACTTTTTTTGGTTTGCTCTTTTTTCGCTCTACACCAAGCCTCTTTACCTGCTATGTTTGGCTAAAGTTTTCCTCAGAAAAAGGGATGCTAGGGTTCAAGTGATTAAGATAAAAAAAAAATCATTTCACACACAGATTTGGCGGACCCCCTGTAGTAACTCTGAGGACCCCCTAGGGGTCCCGGACCCCCTGTTGAAGACCCTTGATCTACATTAAAAAAAACATTTCTGCTTTGGTTTGAAATAAAAGGAGTAATATGTGGCACCAGTGCCATATACAAACCTGTGTGTGTACAGTTTAGTCTATTTGTCGATGACTAAATACTACAACTCCTTAATACTTGATGTCCAGTGTCTTGCTGGCTGCAAGTTCAGAGGATTAACCCCTGAAGCTAGCGAGGACTCTGGCTCAGGCCGAACCGGTTGGACTGACCTTTGTCATCGCACTGACGAGCTGTGTTTTAGTCTTTGCTCTGCCCACATGAACTCGTCTTACAGAAAGCCTGAACTATTACTGCGGCTCACATTGATCAGAGCATGTAGTCAATGGAACTGAGTTACCTCTGCACACATGTGTTGTTATTCATGTCAGTGCGTTGGTTGTGTCTCAGTTCAGAGAGATGAAAGAGGGATTGTGTTGTGGCTGCACAGCTGTTGATGTCGTGTGGAATCACCCTGGAAAGACATGTTGGACAGAACCTGGACACGGTGCCCCGGCCTCAGTCAGACAGACCCAGCATCTTTATATACTTTAATACAAGGACAACGTGACGCGAGGAAACAAAGAAGGAACGTGGTAGCATAATGTATCATCCTACCCGCATCTGTTTTTACTGGAAGAGTATAGAGAGACAGGAGGTTACATCAGAGATAAACAACACTTAACACCCGCACATTAGCATATAGGGAAAGAAACAAGTGGAACACCTCCACAGAAAAACACAGTACACATGAACACAAACGTGAAAAATCACAGTCCTTCACTATACAGAAAATACTAATTCACAGTTTGTACTCACATGTTGATGCGCGCTCACAAGGCCTCGCACCATCTGCCCGTCTTCTCCCTCACACACAGAGCAGAACCAGGTTGTTCTCTTGGGATTTCAGTGCTTTAAACGAGGGGCTGTAAAGTGGTTGGTCCCGTGATCAGAAGGTCAACGGTCCGATCCTCCTCCGGAGACGGTGTAAAAGTGTCCTTGAATGTTGTGTTGGCAGCCCGGCAGCTCGCACAGCGGCCAGAACGAGTGTGCCAAGAGTGTGTGAGTGTGAACGGGTCAACATTGTAAAGCCCCGTATCAACGCACCGTCCACCGTTTATTGAAACGGTCAAACGAAACATGGTCAGATACATTGTAAATTGTTAGTTGCCAATGTCGGCAATCCTTCCAAAACGTTTCCGTAGCTTTATTCGTCTCATACTCACAGGTGGTCTGTCAATCGTCTCATTATAGGATTGAGTGGAGTTAATAATCTTAACTTTCACATTGAGAGCATCGCTGCCAGCTGTGATCTGTATCCAGTGGTTGACGCTGCTTGGCCACAGCAACTTCACTTGGGCAACTGCTGCATTTACGTAAGCGTTGTTTGGCAAAGACCTCAAACTAAGCAGTCGGTGGTTTTGCTCCAATGGCAACTTCAGTCTCGTCTCTTTACGCTGGGCGACACTGCTTCTGAAGGCCTAAATGTGCAGCACGCTCCGTCAGTATCAGGTTTAAAAATATGAAGGATTTATTCATGAAGGGCACTGGGAGGAGATGCTAACTGAAGTGGATTGGCAAACGATGAGACATCATGCTTACTTTAACCTATTACAGGAGGATAATGAAGCAGAAATGACTTCCAGTCACACAAATATAATCAGTTAACTTGAGCTTCCCGTCACTGCTGCAACTACCCGTCAATGCTACATATACCCGGTCAACCATCATGATCTGTTTGTATCAGATAATCAGTCTCCCTTCCCTTCATCCATTGGCCTTCCTATCCTGTCCCTCCCTCTATGCATCCCCATGGCTTCATCCTATCTTCTCTCACCCTTTCTTATTCAATTCAATGCATAACTCTCCCATTTCTCTTTCTAGGTCCCGTTTGGGGGCCGTAATTAATTCAGGTC
This sequence comes from Macroramphosus scolopax, assembly GCA_901007825.1. Lineage (NCBI taxonomy): Eukaryota > Metazoa > Chordata > Actinopteri > Syngnathiformes > Centriscidae > Macroramphosus > Macroramphosus scolopax. The sequence goes on from CAAKHC010011118.1 coordinate 9,534, forward strand.
TGAGTCTTCCCCCGGCTCGTTCCCTGGATGTCCTCCCATCCCTGCCAATTCCATCCTCCTGCCACAGGAGGGTTATCTGTCAAACTATGTAGACATCCACTAGCACCTATGAGAAACATCAATGATTACTTAAACAACCTGAAACGTCAGTGTTATTCAACTTTACTGAACATCTGTTCCATCAGGTAGAACATGACATGAACATCAGTCCTTGTTATGAGGTGAAAATACAGAACAAAGTCAGAGTTTGACCACATTTTAAATCAAATCACACCTGCTGACTTGGCCTGAATTAAAATTTAATAAAGCAATTAAAATCGGTTTTATGCTTTACAGCCATCAGTGAATGTTGTGTCGGGCATGTATGTGATGAAGATAAAACAGGGTCCCTTGTTGGTGTACAAACGTCATTGCTCCTTGTGTCTACTTGTGATCTGAACCCTGAAGGTGAACCTTTAACTACACCCAGCAGTAATTCATGTCAAGCTCGGGGCCTCATATTGGTGAACGGCAAGTCAATGTGCGTCATCATCTTGGGAAGAAAAGTCTCATTTTGGCAAGGTTCTTGGTTATATACTGGACTCCAATGTCTCGGAGAGCGCTCTCATCCCAGATCATCAAATAGCTGCAGCCCATGGCCTCGGATACCTTTGCACAAGAATCCCTCCTGTGCCATTGTGGCGCACAGCGGTCCGTCCATTGTCTCCGATGCAAATCCCTTCTCGTCATTATCAAACGCTCGGAGCAATCGCTGCACGCTGCTGTGCAAAGGGCACACGCTTGACCCAAAGTTTTGTATAATACCACATTATTATAGACCTTTGACGGAGGGCCGGTCCTGCTTTCATGGATACAAAGTTCTGCATATGAAGCCATCATCAAAATGTCATGAGACCCGACAATTCACAGCACTGCAGGAACAGAAATAGAACACGCTGCACTGCCTGGCCTGGCAGACATGACACAATGATAAATAAATCAGGATTGAGATCCGGCACTGTGCACTTGACCATATGGTCTGTGATGGTAGCGGATTTAAAGGGCCTGGAACGCTAAATCAAACCTGACATGAGCCGCATTAAAGTTTTACAGTCTTGTAAGCGATCCGCTGGTGCACTGGGAACTATTTTATTGGACAGTTTAAAATTGCATGGTTCATATTTAAGTATATAAAGGACCCATGCACACATCTCCTAATGTTACACTGTGGATACTGTGACAGTATAGGATGGTTATACATTACGCCTTGATGTCCATCTCCTTGTCAACTTGCCTAATAAATCCTTGTTGGATGGAGCAACTTTGCAGTCATAAGCTCACCGGTGTGCTATAAAAAGTAGGTGTTATAAATAAAAGGTTGATGATGATGATGAATAATAGTCCTTCAATTAATAGTGGCTGCATCTTTCATCCTGGAACAACATGGCCTTGGCTTACTTTCTCTGTAGAACATACAAAAGACAGACAAACGTTATAGTGCACACGATACAACCCAAACACATTTACTGTTTGTCCTACATAACGATGTTCAGATGAATTTGACCCACATACATGCAGAAAACTACGTCACTCCCAGGCACCGTTGTTCTGTTCATTAATATCAATGTAAACATGAGCAGCTCAGAGCAGCTGCTCTGCCTGCTCTGTGGGTGGTACATGCATGACATAGGTGTGTATATTAAACTCAAGCATGATCTGTATCTAAAACTAATATTATTACTATCATCAAGAATATTACATATAGCCCCTTTAAGGAATTTGAAAGATGGCTTCAGGCCAGCTGTGTATGTTAAAATGTTAATTAGTGTGCTTATTTTTTTAGTTTTAGATCTTATTCAGGACATTCTCATGGACAAAGAGAAAACTATGAACACATGGTGATAACAGTTCTTTTGTGGATTCCTTTCAGCGTCTCAGCCTGCCATTTCTGCACAAACAGTGATGAGTCAGAAACCTTGATAAGGTGTTAAAATGCCACAGTATCCAAGTTTTCCCTCAGGGGGGGCAAGTGCACAGATTTACAGCCAGCACCTAATTAAAGCCAACAGCACATTAACGAAACGCACTGTTTTCAGTCTAAGACACCTCTGATAATAACAAAAATAAAGCCTAAAACACAACGGTCGGTGCATTTTTCTCATATTTTTGGTCTTTTATTGATTTAATTTTGTATTTTTGCACCCGCTTGTTCCGTCTTGATTATTTCCGCCTGACCGCTGACATTACATGGACTGCTCCACTTGACGGGGAGCTGAGGTCAGTCTGTCAGCACAGGTAGCCATCGATGGTGAATGGTGCATCTATATAGCAGCTTCCTATTCTAATGGCCATCAAAGTGCTTTACGATGTTGACTCCTTCATCCATTCACACACTGTTAGCGCGCAAGTCGCTATTGGAGGTGCTAAGCTATCTAACCAGTAACCTGCTGATTACGGGACGGCCGCTCTACCTCCTGAGCCATGCCTCCCCAATTTACAAGCATCCCAATGGTTTGTATAGATCACAGGGCTTCAATAGGGGGTCGGCGAAGGTACCGGGGGGGGGAGGTTGTATTATTTGAATTGCTTAGTATTGAATGCACAACAGCAGGATAGCTATGTTTATACATGGCACGGGGCCCAGTGTAAGGGGATCCCTGCTCCATCTCTCCATCAGCTGGGGGGTTCTTGGCCTGAGAAACGTTGAAGACAGAGATCATTCCAGACACAATATTTACTGTATAGCAGGTATATTTTGAATACAAAGGCACAGACGTGTTCTCTGTATACCTGTGATTTACTCTCTCTATCTGTGATCCGCAGTCTGAGTTATGGTTACCGGTGCACAGAACAGAGCCGTTAAAGCCGTTAATGTTCTCCAGGCAGCAGCAAAATCTCAAGAAATAACAACAACACAACAACAGCTCAGCAGAACGCGGCCCTGAATTGTGTATTTGAGTTCAACCCAATGGAGAGAAGTAAGATGGAAACATTTTTCATCCTTCACAAGTAGCGTGCAGACAAGCTATGTTATGTTTAAAAAGCAAGATCAGTTAATTAAGACAAGGATATCTTTTCCTTTTTTTAATAATTACATGAGTTTGATATACAAGCTACTTACTTCGCCGTAGGGGAGTCTCACAGCACTGACAGTTATTACTCGATGAATGAATGTTGAAGGACTGTATCAGCTCTAACAGCCTGCTAATTTACAAGACAGCTCCAATCAATTAAAGACACGCAGATATTTGCATCAACTCGTGCGATATCCCACAAAAAAATGAAAGCTTCAATTAAAATATGTCTCCATGTTTCATCTGCAGACCATCTCTGAGTCAAGCTCTGAGGAATAAACCCAGATTTGACAATGAATGTAGCACTAATCTGAGGGATACCCGTGTGAGATTAGATGAGTTAGCGAGTCATTAGCTCGTTCCCCGCAGACAGTTCCTCCCATTGACACTGCACCAAGTGCTCAGCACTGATTAACGGGGATTCTTTTCTCAATCGACTGCACATACATGAAGGAAGACGGCAGCCTGGTGTTGAATAACCTGTGATTCTCATTTCAGTTTAATTAAAGTGCACATGTGGCTTACTGGCAAGTTGGAAACCTTAATTAGAAGATGTCAAACAAACAAAGAAAGTTTAACAACAGCGGTCGCTAAGTGCCAATTAAGGTTCAGTGCTCCAATTAGGAATGACCATGCATTCAGAAAAGCATGGACAATATGATAAAAACATATTTTTACTACTCTAAAACTTGTATTATTGTCGGTAAAAAAGGCTTCTATTTATGTTATGTTACATTATATACACAGAAACAATCAAGGCTCAGCCTGACTCCCCCCCTGATGTCTCCATCACCACACTGGTGAAACACTAATGAGACAGACGAGGCCCTCAAGCTTCTCTGGTATATTATTTTCCTTTAAACCCACACAGCCTATATCACATACATAGTTTAATTAGCTAAACGTTATTCTAAAGGAATCGACAGCAGTTCCGTTAATGTCTGCAGCTTTATTTCTCTCAGACCTTTTCAGCTCAATCCATCAAAATGAAGCCTAGAACCTGTAGTTTTAAAGCTGAATACCTCAATCTCAAACAGTTTTCATGTACTACACATGATCGCCAGGCATCATTGACTGATGTCCATTGTGTCCCTGTTAAAAGGTGGCGTGTTACTGTGGGGTTCAGACACGTCTTTCCTACTTAATTATGTGCCAATGTTTAAGCAAGTTGATGCTTTGAAGGCAGAAAAAATGCATCGTTGATGAATGTTGTTACGCGTGATGTTAACGACGTGAGATGAATGCAGGAACCGGGATTACGTCTATTTAAAGATTTTTGTTTTGCTTTTATCAGATCAGGTCGGAAAAAGGAAATCCAAACATGCGCTGATACAAAGTGGCTCACATGAAGGCGCATGGCCCCATCGCAGTCTCACAACAGTACACATAAAAGGATTAGTTGTTCGCATGGGAAGATGAATCAGATTAGGGGGAAGCGAGCCAACAGGGCCTGCCTGTTGATCGGGGCTTACAGTTGGCCCCGAACCATGTGAGGTTGGGGATGCTTTCTGGGAATACGAGTGGGCTTTCTAGGTCGACCTTCGGCTGCCGTTCTTGTGCTGTTCAGACAAGGCCGGCTGACATTCTCAGCGGTGGGTCGCAGCTTCACTGCTGTTTGGACAGAAGCTCCGGCCTGCCATGCTGGGAGGGGGGGTGCTTTCCATGGGTCAGGCCTCTGCAGTCGGTGTCTGTTACAGCCTCCAGCGATTGTCACGGTGCCAACGATGGCGGGAGAAAAACAAATCTCCTCTCTGCCACTGTAAAAAGAAACGTCAGTCAATCATTTTACTTTCTTGCTACTTCAGTGCTTTTATTTAATGCAGTCAACTATTTAACAGATACCCTTGAAACAGCCTTTGAGCAGGGCAGTGGCCCGTCTGCTGTGGTAAATGGACGGCATTGACATAGGGCTTTCATCCAGAGGACAATCTGCCTTCTCAAACACACACACACACACACACACACACATTTCTAGCAAGTAAGAAAGTATTAAGGCCTTCCAACACCAAGCCTGTATTTTAGTATGCACCGTTTTATCCAATAAAAATTGCTACGCACAGAAACCCTTGGTTATTACAAAAATATGCAATATGAGACTTCATGGGTTCAGTCAAATACTTTCCACGTTGCAACTGATAGAACCGCCTGGATCACAATCTAATCTTGTGTATCATCTGATTTGCGATCACTACCTACCATCTCCAAATCCGAGCTGTTTTACAATCACCTGCCACGGTCTGTCTTTCAATTCCCCGTCTTTGTATTCGGTATTCTGTTTCTCACAAAGCGTGTGAGAGACGAAGGGAATCGGTTTATCAAATGCGATTTTAAAATCATGACATCTGCAAGGACGGATGCCTCGAGTGGTCGAAAAAACGCTCAGAAGGGCTCTGACAAACAATCAAGAAAAAAAGGAGGCAGAAAATCAAACTGTTCCCGAACACAGTGGGAATGCTGGCGAGGTGCTTGTGAGTCTGCAGAGCGCAGCGTTTACCACGGCGGAGCGGCAGTTTTAATGGGGCAGTTGCCACCGGGCGACGCTGCCAGCTGCTCTGTTGTCCTTCTGGAGCTCCATCCTCCAAGTATATTCTGCATTACATTCATCAGATATCTTGTCATTACATGTTGTGTATCCGAGCTGATGCACTGACTATGTCAGTCCGTCCATCCTGTGAGAGGAGAAAAAAAGAGATTTGTTTCTCCTAACTCAAATTGAGGGTCCAAGCACGGAGGGTGTCGTACTATATGGGTTGTAAAGCCCGTTGAGGTGTTAGAATTTGTTACTCTATGAATGAAATTGACTATTTTAAACCCTGAGTGATTACTTGCGGCAATATTTGTCGAGGTTTCCTTCCTTTGTCCTTCAGATAAAAGAGAAGGGACAAGTTCTAATCCCTTTGTTTGTGTTACACTTTGTCATTCAGGTATTAGGACCCATCAGTTGGGCAACTCAAAAAACACAGATATCACATTTGACTTAAAAATGACAAAACATTTCGTTTGGGCAGCTTGTTGTTAAAACATGGTGCAGTTATAGTTATCCTACCTCAACGTTAAGCTTTACGATGTTGCCTCATCAACACACTGTTGGCAAAGGTTGCTTTGTGAAGCTGCTAACATTCACACAATCGCATGAACTGATGTCACAGCATCGGGTGCAGTTAGGGGTTCAGTGTCCTGCTCAATAAGCACTTCGAGCCCGGGATCGAACCAGGGAACTCCAGGTCACCTGACGACCGCCCTTCCTCCTCTCCGTGTTCTCTTCCACATCCACCTGCTTCAACACCTCCTGTAATGAACGTTATAGCAGACAAGCAGTGTTGTTTGGGATCCAAACACCTCTGTTCCAGCCTCCTGAAGGCGTCTCACCTCTCCCTCCATCTGGGCTTCGACCTGCCTTCGCCTGATGAGATTTGCCTCGTTCTTCAGATCCCGTTCATGTGCTCTGTTGATTTGCTACATTTTCAGTGTTTCGCACAAACCCACAGAAAACAGCCTCCTCATGGCCAATTGGAAATCCGAAGCGCTGTGGAGGTCAGTCTCACACTCACACTCTCTTCCTCGGAGGGGGAATAGGACTGACTGTTCCCATCTTATTTGACCCCATCATTGTAGCCATTGCCTACAGGGCAAACACAATGGACCAACATGACTTTGACCATCCATTACAAGAACACTTTACTTTCCTTTGGATTCACATTAAGGTCCCTTCAGGGGTAAATGCCACGGTTTAGCAAAGACCTCTGCTCCTGTTGCACCAGACAGAATCTCCACGGAGCCTCTGTGCTACGCACTGCTACTGCTACTGCTACTGCTACTGCTACTGCTACTGCTACCGCATCTGCTGATTTCTATGTGTGTCTCTGTCCATGTAGCAGTCCGTGCTCTCTCATCATATTTCATCATCTCCTGTCTTCTCCTTGACATGTGAGTCGGGTGACACATGAAGCAGGGCCGGTTAACCGTATGGACAAGGACGCGCACCCCTCTGGCAAAGAGGCAGAGTTCAATCAAGTAGGAGAGCGCTTTCCCTGTCAGGTCCAGTCAACTCACATTTATATGTAGAACGCTTTTATCAAATCAACCTTATCATGAGGCAAACAATGGAGCAGAGAAGAGACATCACCGGTTTGAGATCGGGATGACGTAAACTCTCCAAAATGTTGCTGGAGAAAGGAAATCACAAGGACGAACCAATGTCAGACCTGATTTCATAAAGTAAGAACATTAGCTGTAAATCTAATTTCCAGGGTTAAGTTTTGAAAAACTCTGTATTTGCTTTTGTAAATGGCAGAACTCTTAACTTCAGGTTGCCAACATAAATTGCGGAAACTAATCGTGTCCAGAAAATCAGGGCCTCCAAAGTCATTTCAATCATCCCGAGCTGGACATAAACAGACGTTCCCGAGCTGCTTCAGTCTTTGTGACTGGCTGCACTGGCTCAACCGTAATAAGATGTCGTCTCAGAAATTTCACACTTTATATTATTGGAAATACTGTATATAATTTTAGGGGTCATCACGTCATTGGTTATTATTTAACTGATCTAGCTCATATAACAGCACCGTCTACTTCACCAACTACTTGAATTATTAAACATATTATGTAATAATACATATGAACACAGAAATGACAGGTAACATATAAACCTACAATAAAGGAACTTACCAACATCGTAGTAGTTGTATGTTCAAAAGCGATGACAGTACTTTGACATTATTATAATGTACTAGTAGTAGTACTAGCAGTGGTAGTTTGAATGATACCACAGTCCATCCATTGTTCTGGGACTATATTATGAAACAGGAAATTTTAAACATGCATTTCATTATATGGAAAAAGCCTATAAGTGTACTTCTCCTTAATCCAAGTACCTCTTGCAGTGTGAAGCTGAGTGACGCCAGCAGCAGGGCTTTCTGTTATTAACTGTGATGCCATGCTATCATAAGTCATGAGCCCCTTGCGAGCCAGGATGCTAAGCGGCTGGATTGAGGGATGCCTTGGCGGGTATTAGCCAACGCAAACTCTGCCTAAATTCCTAAGTGCAATTATTGTGTATAACTAATTACATTTCATTTTCACATCCTTGAGAAGGATTGATGGAGCGGAAGGAGGGTACGTACCTGCTGCTGCCAACCGCGGCTCCTGTAGTTCCTCTTATGTGTCAGAATGTACTGCAACCTACTTTAAAACGATAAAACCTGCACACAGGACACGACACACGGGAACTCACTGGAACACTCGATATCGGAAGCACATGCCGTAAGATTTCTATGAGCACTAAATGAATATCAAATAAAATGGGTCAAGTCAACTCACCCTCATTGGTGGGTATCGACTGGTTGATGATTCAATGTAGAATATAGAGAATATAAAACAGGCATGTAGAAAACGGGCTGACATGTGCAGCAAAACCTCCTAAAAACAAGTGTTGGCTTCCCACACACATGTTTATTACAACAGAGCGAGAGTGCAGTCGATGTCTGAGAGCAAACGTCTCCGGTTTTGTAGAATCTCTGTAATTTATGTAAAAAGAGCAGGTACACGCCTGGAGCCAAAGTGTGGAGGTTCACAGACATGCTCCTGATTCTTCACCACGTGATTCATCTCGGCTACCTTGTTCCTCGCCTAAAGAACAGGAACTTTTTAATTTGACAGTTCAAGTTTGTATGAAGCAGAAGGAAGCTGTGATGCAATAGTTTTTCTTTAACGACACCACTTCAAGAGATTCACGGCAAGACTAACAGTCAAAACAAAGGTCTGAAGGATGTTGTGTAAACCGGTTTTTAACAGTTCTTATCCATGTTCATGTTAAATACGGAGAATAAGGAAGGTTTCTGTTGGCAAGCACCAACTTGTACTTCAACACATCATTTGTTCAGGTGATTATTTCAATCATTCAGAGGTCGTGGAAGTCCCTTAAAATATAAGGGGGGTTTACAGCACCGTAAATTATTCCACCTGAGGCCGAAACCTTTAAAAACATGATGTTGTCTTGAACATATTTCTGTTCAATGACCTCCTTGGTCATTTTAAATCAGCTTGTATATTGTGTTTCCTTTCAACCTGACACAACGTGATGAACTATAATGTCATACACGAGGTCTCTCCTCCCTGCAGCAGTCGGACTCTGTGACCAACACTGTTCCCAGTAAACACACAAGGATGCAACATCTGACTCATCCACTGACGTGTAATAAATCACTGCTCTTAATTTTCACTCTTATTTTCTTACCGCAATACCGTGTGTGCTGTTTTATGTGCAATAGCTAATTACATGTAACATCACTGCTCTTACCTCAACTGCAGTACTGTAGCTTGTATGTTGCCTGTGTATTACATCAGTCAGACTTACATCTGTACTCATTCATTTGTTCTTTTTATAAATGTTCTTTACCGTGTGCACTCTCCACTTTGATGCTGCAATGTTGTAAATTTTACCGTCGTGGGACAGATAAAGGTTTATCTTATCTCTTATAGTATTTGAGGGTGTAGTTAGGGGTATCTACTGATGGTCTGTTATTCTGGCAGATGATGACTGTGGTGGACAAACAGCAGGGTAGAAACAGTTGCTGTTTTGTAGAGTGAATTTTAACGCGGCCTCGAGTCCCAAAATGATGCTTTTGCACATCGCGCTTGTCATACCTGCATCCCTCCGTACTGCCCTTGTTCTTCTGTTCTCCCTCCGACCCCCAGGCGCCCTTGGACTGTAAGTTATTTCTAGGTTTACGATTAAAGTACTTCGCTCATTCGTCAAATGCGTTTTTTTTTTTTTATTTTTGTTCTCTTTCTCGCCAGTTTCTATTTCCACCACTGTCTAATTAGTAATCAGTCCCTTGTGTATTTATACTCCAGTCGTTTTCCTTCTGACAGATTGTCGTCCTTCTAGTCTAAGTGGAGCTTGATCAGGAATCTGAACGGGGTGTTTGAGCCGGATATTTCCAGTAGCAGTTGGAGGCCGAATGAGATGCAGAAGGAACGTCGCACTGATATTTGGATCGCTGCCAGAAATACGTTTCCAAACGTTGCTCCTGTCGTCTGGATGTATAAATAGGAAATTGTCTGCTAACGCTGAAGCCACGGAATTTATTATGTCCATGTCTGCCACTTGTTCCACTGCCGCCAATATACAGAATATATGAAATACACCATGGAAGAGTTCCAGTTGGGCGTTCAAAGCTTTATTTATGTGGACAAAAGCCCTCAAATCTCTGCTCCTCATGATCATTTAATGGGCTGTGGACAGCAGAAGAACCAGCGGGTGTCACGCGTTGACGCAAACTGTATCTTTACTTTAAACTGACATTTGTACAACGTGTACTTGTATCTACTCTGTGTTGTCCTCCAGGCTGCTGAAGGCAGTCACAGGTGAGGATCTCCTCTCCTGCAGCTCCTCCGCTGCTCCGTCTCCTTTCATGACACGCGAATCTCCTTCCTGCTTCTTCACCAGCCGCTGAACTCTTCGCTAAGTTGGAAGAGTGCAACTGTTGTCGGTCTTAACAAGTTCCCTCGACGTGACAAGGTTCAACTCCTCTTCTTTGATAGAGACACTTCACGTCTCTCGCTCTCACTTCAATACAAACAAGGTGCTGTTCAACATCTCTGAGACGAACACATCATCAGAGGGACAACAACACACACACACACACACACACACACACACACACACACACACACACACACACACACACACACACACACACACACACACACACACACACACACACACACACACACACACACACACACACACACACACACACACACAGTTAAGCCAGTCCTGCATGTGTGCTTGTGTGTCTCTTCGGGCTTTTTCTCAAAGTAATTGGCTTTGTGGAAGTGTACACAGCTTTATTCAAGACCTCCATTACTACCAGGGAAGAGACAGTAATAGAGAGCTAGACAATAAACAAATGTAATGAAAAGAAGGGGGGGGGGGGGGGG